>JAGFPH010003009.1:57612-76275 GCA_018207615.1 Philaenus spumarius
GGAAAATAAAAAATACCACCGTGTAGGGGAGGTATTTTTTATTTTCCTCTATCTTCATCCCAGCTCGAAATATTAAGGATAATCGAAACAAAATGATAATCGATTTTTTTTTCGACTTTGGGAAATCGATAGACTGGTAAACTTTTTTTTATGTTAATCTACATACTCTAATGTACTTATAAAAAAAAAATCAGCCGTATTGTAAATTACTGGTAGTTGTAACCTATACCGACTGGGCTAATTATACATCATAGAAAGATAGTATTTTACTTTATTTCATATGGACAAATCAAGTGGTATAGAAGATATGTTCCAAAATGTAAATATGATTTTATAACATTGTTGGGCTATTTGTAAAAAATGTTTACTTATATGATTTATTATAATATATAAAATTAGAGCTAAAAGAATTATCTTTTAATTGCTTCCCATTCCATATTTATAGATCAAATAGTTTTAATATTATGAATATTAAAAATATATAGGAAACCGCACTCCAACCGCGCTCCGCACTCCAACCCCGTTCGTTCCTTCTATACACATAATCATGTTAAGCTTTCTTTATAATAAGGGTTCAGGATTAATAATAACCACAAAGCAAAGATGGTAAATAATATAAACGTTCAAATCAAATTATTTCCTATATTTTATAAACAGCAGTTATAATAAAGTTTAAAAGAACCAGCAATGCTCAGGTCTACACTTGTATTATTTTAAAAACGTAACCTAAAAGTTAGAAATACAAATAATTGCTTCTAAGTTAGAAATCAGATGTTAATGGAAATATTTGAGCAAACAGATGTTTTATGTATTGAATTATTCAATTGGTTGCTATGGTAAATGTAAATACTTGTTTTGGATCATCAGTCTAGGCCTAACTTAAGATTTTTTTTCCGACTAAATTTACAAATATTGAAATAAAAAACGATTATATCAAAAATAATTCTAGCCTATGTTACTCAGGGATAGTGTAGCTTTTTACTTTCTCCACCCTATACGTAGTACATGGAGAAAGTATTGTTCTCGTAAAATTTTCGAATTTGAATTTTTAGTGGAATTATCTGTTTTGATGCTCCCTGAACCCCCAAAAAATGTTTAGAGGAATTACCTGTGTTGGTGCTCCATGAACCCAACAATATTTTTAGTGGAATTATTTGTTATGGTGCTCCCTGAATCCAAAAAAGTGGTTTTTTGGTGATGTCTGTCCGTGTGTCTGTAAGGATGTGTACAGAGCTGGAGACCATACCAACGGTTCGATTTTGATGAAATTTGGTAACTAAGTGTAGTTCTGAAATATCTCCAAGCGTTTTTTTCATTTTCGATTTTTAAGGGGTTTTACCCCCAAAAAATGGCCGAAAAACGAGAAAAATCTAAATTTCTCATTCCTTTGTTTTAAGTAATCGAATTGTAAATGGGTTTTATATCACTTAAGAATAACATTGCACAGTTTGAATTTTATAGCTTGTAGGAAGTTATTTCAATTTATATTTATTGTATAGGCATAGCAACCCCTTGGATTGTAGTAGTTATACCCCTGGCAATAATAATGATAAAGTGTGCATTTTTATTGAAATCGGTCGAATAGTTTTTGAGTCTATAGTTGACAATGAAACATTTATTTTTATATAGAGAGATTGATAGGCAAAGACTAACAAAGAAATTATGGAGGAGACCTTTTACTGTGATGATGTAGGAAGTGTACTTCCTAGCATGAAGTAATTTTGTGTCACCAAATACAGTGTTGTCATTACAGCTAAACAGTAATTGAAATCCCACATTAAACCAGTAACAGAACACGTACAAACGTAAAATTTTAAAATTTCAGTTCAAACAATTTCGTCACCTTGGTAATTCTTAAATTGGATTGGACGCTTGTGTTATTCTTTTTCATTCCGAGTTGGAGAAATTCACTTTACTTAAAGCGTATTCTCAAAAGATTAATTCAAGTGTCTCCGGCACAAAGGGAATAAGAAAATAAAGGGGATGGAGCATGCCTTGTTATTTAATTAAGCCCTTCTAAAGTGGATCTTACGTGCTTTGAGCACTAATATATGTGTGTGACACTTACCTTTAGGAAGCAAAATAAATAATCGGGCGTAAAAATAAGGGTTAGAAGAAGAAAATTCGTTAAATGGAATATCAACATTTATGTAAGCTTAACGTAAATGTTTGTGTATGGACAAGGTAATTCATAACAAGACAATTGTTTTATAGAATAAACTTTGAACACAGAATCTCACTATTAATACGTTTATTAACTGAAACAGTTTCAACGACAAAGTCACCATCTTCAGTGATGCACGAGGTACAATAGTCAAACTGTAACCTAGAACCGGCAGACACATTTGTAACGAGTGATTGTATTGAATATTTGACCCACTAAAAATCTTCCAATCTCAAAAAGACAAACACCATTGGAAAGGTAATATTTCAAACTTTAATTATTGTTGTATTTACAATTTCTTTATAAAACGTAAATTTGTAAACGTAATCATCGTTGCAGTTTATTAGTTTTCTACAACATAAATCCGACATAACATCCGAATATTCACCGGATTTCATCCTAAAACGCAACGAAATGACTCATTTTTCTTCTCTCTCTACAGCTCTCCCAGTACTTTTTATAAGTTAAACCTATATATCGTTGGATTCGTCACAATACCCTCTAAGTAAAACTGCCATCCAATCAAAAATTGGACAAATAGTTCTAAAGTTGTGGGGCGTTTTGTAGACCCTTGCAATTGGTCAGTTTTTCAACCAATAAACAGCCTTACTTATTACACGTGATTTCTGTGTGACCACAATCTATTTTTAGACATATTTTGAGACATATTTTGGTATCTTTGAAAAGATAATGCTTCAAGCTAACATTTCCTGTAAAAAAATATATTTAGCTTGAACAGTTTGTTGTGTAGGGTCGTGGGAAAGTGACTGTTATTACGTTCTCATCCGACGTTTAAATTTGAAACCTAACGGACTTTTTTGACATGGGTACTGGGTAGACATAGGAGTTTGTCGCGCGCTTGTTGTATTGCTTTTACGGACGGGAAGTTTCTGTATTTGTTCTCACTTTTGTTATTCAAATAATTTTAAACACTTTTATAAAAAGATAATTTACAAGTATATAGTTCAATTCTTTGAATTATTCTCTACACTTTGTTATAATAATATTTCATTTTGGGGCAAAGCAAATATTAGTAAATTAAGTTTCAAACTCGGCATACTTCTGATAGCAGATTTGTTGGGAGCCTTGTAGTAGGAATATAAACACTGGTGATTTCAAAATAAGAAATTTTAAATTAATAATTGTTTTTGTACATTTCTATTTAGAACTAAATTACGAAACTTTTTTACATTTATGGGAAAAATTACAAAAAATGTTTATTACTTTTTATGTAGACCTAAAGTTGAACTTTTATTTTTCGTAATTGGACATTTTTTTGTTTCTTGAGCTAATAACTTTGTAAATTTTTCATCTATATTTATTTTTTTTACTGGAATATGTAAATTCTTTGAACACATGTAAATTCTCTAGAAAAAAGCTATTGAACACTTTTGAATTGGGGTTCATTTACTATTTTTGGCGAAGTTTTAAAAAGTGCTTGCACACGATAAAAAATCAATTTTCTTGGGATTTCTAACGATAAAGCCGCAGGTTCTAGGGTTAAGACAATAATTATCAACAACAAAGCTCAATGCATATATGCAATAAATAGATCATATTTAATAATCTCTTTATATAAAAATGAATGTTTGTGTCTTTGTCCACTGTAGACTCAAAAACTATTCGACCAATTTCACTAAAAAGTTCACTCTTAATCCATTATCATTGCCAGGAGTGTTTAGACGTTACAATTACAACATTCAAAGAGGTTGAAATGGGATTGCTACCCATGTACAATAAATACAAATTAAACTTCTACCTACAAGCTGCAAAGCTTAAAGGATTATACAAAACTATTTTCAGTTTGATTACTTAAGAGTATGCTACAGTAAACGAGAAAGCAACCGGAAACGCAAGCGCTTCTCTCTATAACCGTATCTAAACAGTGCAATTTCTTGCAGCTGAGCGCTTTGACATTGCCTCATTTCAAACCATTTTATAAATCCATCTTTTGTAATTGAGTGCTGAAAAAAAAATGAATATTCTTTATAAAATTTTGGATCCGGCTTGCAAAATTACTTTTCATTGCACATTTTGTATTGTGTTAGGAAAAAAATTCAAACTTTGTACTTACAAAATGTCAATTACATAACAAAAGAAAAGGACTTTTAAAAAATCTATAATGCAAAACGGATGCTTATTGTAATTGTGCTTAAAATGAGACCTTTCAAACAATTTTATGATAAAAAATAAACGAAATAATTGGTTTGAAATTTAACATTACTCTTATGGGATAAAAATCCAAGATGGCCGCCACTACAGCAGACCCTTAATCCAAAGAGTTTAAATGGAATAACTACCCTTAAAATTAAATCAAGCGATAGCGAAGGATTGCTGGGTCCACTAGTTATATAAATAAAAATGTTTTTTTATAAACCTGTTTACTTGCTGCCATCCAGTCAAGAGACATATACAAATAATGTTAAATGTTATTAATTTTGCGCGCGAGTATGTGGAGGACTGTTATTTGTTTATTTTGTGTTGTTTGGTGTTGAATGTTTATCATTTGTCTTTTTATCACCCGACGATGGACGAATTAGAATGTCCGAAACACGTGTAGTGAAACACATGTAAATTGAAGAAATACTTCACAAAGGGATTGCTGGCGGTAAGTAACAACACAGAAACAGTTATTTATAAGCATACCCGGTGCTCTAGATTACCTGTTGTATTGGACGTCACTACTAACACTCTTCCAGCCACAACGTAGCTCCCCAACCCTCTTTTGATTACCTGACTCTTTGTGTGGAAACCATCCATTATTATAACTATTGTTATAGCTATGTATACTCTCTGTACCAGCAAATTTGTCCCCGTGTGAAATGCGCTGAAATAGTTATTGCCTAATTGAAAGGAAATGTTACCTCACGAGCGTAACGAGGGAGGTAATTTTATTGACTGCGATTAAGATTCTTTCTTCCCGAAAGACGCAAAACTTGTTTCCACCAGCTACAGTTTTAGTAAATTATTTGCATTTTACTATGCAAAAACCCTTTTTTTAAACAAAAACATTTATATTATTTTCAAAATCAATTACGCCAAAGAAGAGGTACACAGACATGGAAGTTCATTAATGCGTTGATGTTTCAGCAGTTGATTTACTAACTTATGATTTAGTTGGAGGAAAAGTGTACACATAAAAAGCATCGAATGTGTTCAAGCCTGCCTATAGGCAGAACACCAAGTAAACTCAATGCTTTTTATATGTACTTTTCCACCCCCACCCCCACCCCTATGACAAGTTGTTCTTTTTACCCTACTAATGATGCTGAAAAAGACATCTTAAAGTGGTATTTTGAGGGAAAAATGCTTTCCACCATACTATATTGTAATCAGCTGTTTTGCGAACATAAAATTCGGGCCGAAAATTACGATTTGCTACCCTAGGCCTGTAAAATTTTACAACGCCCTAGGGCCGCAAAGTGAAACAGCTGTGCGTTAAAACAAACTCAATCGATACATTAATATGCGGCTAGTGTTAAATATACCCGTGAATACAGCTGATTATTGTATTGTTATTATTTAACAATGTTAATGTTGATGCTGTTTTGTTTGTCGTTTAGTTCTTGATCGTTACTGTGTCAAGTGAAGTTACCGTGAAGTTACACTATCCTAAGTAGTTTTACTTTCTATACTTTACTTTACTTTCTATTCTATACTTTACTATAATTTCTCACTATACTATAGTATAGAGAAAGTATAGTGATCGCAAAAAAAATCGATGTTGAGATTTTTGTGGAAATATCTATTTTGGGACGCCCTGAGTCCAAAAAGTGGTTTTTACAAAATGTCTGTCTGTATGTAGGTATGTATGTATGTATGTATGTCTGTATGTATACAAAGCTAGAGCGAAAACTATTCGATCGATTTCGAACAAATTTGCACCAAACATGTCAATTAGGCCTATATAGATGCAAGAAAAAGGGTTTTGGAAAAATCAGTTATTATTAACTTCCCGCTACCAATAAAGGGAAGTTATTGATTTCGGTCCGATTTTCGAAAGTCGAGTTTTCATTAAATCTCCACGTTTTGAGGTCCCAGGAAGCCATTCTGACTATTCCCGCCGAGGTGTCCGACCGTGTGTGTGTGTGTGTGGGTGTGTGTGTGTGTGTGTGTGTGTGTGTGTGTGGATGTATGTGTGTAAATAAATTTTTGTCGTACAGTTTCTCAAAAACGAATCAACCGATTGAATTCTACGACATGTCATTCGAAAGGGTGTATCAAAACTTAGATCTGATTAGATTTGAGAGTTAATCCATCGAGCCAATCCGAAGAAATTTAAAAAAATAACCTAAATTTTTTTTGAATTTTTATGTTTTTTAAAAATAACTTTAAATCGTGCGAAAAATCATAATAAAACCATGTATACATATTTTGTGCTTAAAAAACTGCGTCTACTGTTTTTTTTTAAATGAAAATCGGACGACGCATTCAAAAGTTATCGTTGTTTAAAAATTCACAAATTTTCGTTTTTTGGTATTTTTTGGTATTTTTTTAACATATCTTCCAGATTTCTCAACCAATCAATATAAACCTGTACATTTTCTTTTTGTGCTTTAAAAACTGCGTAGAATGCTTTTTTTTAAATGAAAATCGAACTACGCATTCAAAAGTTATCGTTGTTTAAAAATTCAAATTTTCGTTTTTTGGTATTTTTTGGTACTTTTTTTTAACATATCTTCCAGATTTCTCAACCAATCAATATAAACCTGTACATTTTCTGTTTGTGCTTTAAAAACTGCGTAGAATGCTTTTTAAAAAATGAAAATCGAACGACGCATTCAAAAGTTATCGTTGTTTAAAAATTCACAAATTTTCGTTTTTTGATATTTTAACAAAAAAACTCATTTTAAGCGTTTAAAATTCAAACTAAGCGGGAAGTTCTAGGGTTGGCCTGCACGGTCAACCAATTTCCAGATTTTTTTTTATAGTAAATCGGCTCTAACAATTTTGATCAAATTTGGCTTATTTGTAGCCCTTAATGTACCCTGCCATATGCAGAAAACCGTATCTTTCAAAAACTTCTTGTTTAGCTAATAATAATAACTGATTTTGGGGGTTTTTTTGGCCAAAAAGGGGGTTGTTTATCAAAATTTTCGAAACCTTTTTCCGTTCATCTATACACTCCTAATAGACGTGTTTTGTGCAAATTTGTTCGAAATCGATAGAATAATTTTCTCCCTAACTAATAATAATAATTTTTATTAGTTAATCTCCTACTTTAATATCACCTCTCCTACCCCTCCTACAATTATGAAGTCACAATTAATCTGTTTAATAATTTAAATATGTTTGTGAGAAAACATGTGCCAGTTCCTGGTACCGTTTATTTGTGATTAGTTTTGTAGTTTTATTATTTAATTTAAACATTAACTAGTAAAATGAACATTTCTGCTTCATTGAAGAGGAAAGCTGAGCAAATTGGTGAAGATTTGTTACCCGATAAATCAAAGGTTGGATATAATGAAGAGTATGTCTACAATAGTGTAGTATGGTGAAAATTAGCGTTCTCACCTCTGCCGAAAGGGTTTTGCATTGCCCTCAAACACGATCTTGGGCCAGCGAAACCCCACTTCCAACCCTTGGTGCGAAATATACTATTGAGTAAGCACTATCGACTCCCGCACGGCAGACATTGAAAATGTATATTTTTTACAATTGTTTTTTTGTACACCTTTCTTCAGAAGGTTTTTTGTACACCTATTCCTATATGTAAAAAACTATATCTAAGTTAGATATAGAACTGATATTTTGTTGAAAAATTTTAAATGTTAATGGTTTAATGGCAAAGAACTGCTATTTCTTATTTTTTTCGGCAAATGGTTCAACAGTTACGGCAGAAAATACCTTAAAGCAAAACTGTTGAACGTTTTTGTTTTTGTTTTTTTGTTGCATTTTTGACCCCTTAGATCGCGTTGAAAAAACAAATGTCAAATATGAAAGTAGTACAGAATTAAATTTCCAATTACTCATGTGGCCTCAGATTTTCCTAAAACCTACGGTTGAAAAGTTACAGCTGTTCCTAAATTTCGGTAAACCAAAGTGTGTAACAAAAACGCACACTATTTGTGCTATAACTCTTGAACTATGCAGTTTACGGAATGGGCTCAGTGGTAATTAATTTGAAACAACTCAGTGAGCTGAATCCAATCAGAGTTCCTCAAATTAAATATAGGTGCTACCAGTCTCAATTATAAGCAGGGACGTGCAAAAAGAGGTCGTCTTTGGTCACTAATGACGTTACAATGGACTTTTTCGAATGCGTATTTCCCCTATACCTTACCGAAGAAATGCTGCGTCTAATGGCTCAAACCCCAGCGTTCAGCCGTCCACAGCTGTTGATGCCTTCACAGACAGACACGATTTTAATATATGTATAAATATCGATAAAGTGGAAAGTACCTGCCACATCACTAACTATCGATAAATTCAAAATTACTAGGGGCTCTGTTGCTGGACGCTTCGCTCGCAATTGGAAAATTCGCTAAAGAATCTCGTTAATCTTTGGCTCGTTTGTACATAGGTTTGTAAAAATATGAAACCAGGCTTAAATATATTAACTGTAATTACAAGATTAATTATAGCCTCAAATACATGCTTTAGAAACGTGAGAGGCTTTCATTACGATTTCAGTCCTAGTTCTACTATCTTCTGTCAACTTAAGTTTTGAAACCAGGCCTAGATATATTAAAAAATATTGCAGAATCAACCTCAATACTATGTTTCAGAAATGAGCCAGGCCTATATTACAAAATTTAGTAATAGAATTTATCCATCTTTGCCAAGTTTACCTTTTTTTACAAAATATATTGTTGAAGCAGGCCCAATTTATTCTAATACCAACGTGATAAAACAGTATAAATTAGCTTGTTTTTTAATTAACTAAAAAACTATCCAATGAACAGCTGATTTTGGATAATACTCAATCTCTCAGTTCTATTCCACTCTATTTCCAACGTGCTAAAACAGTATAAATGGCTTGTTTAAAACAGCTGTTTTGATCGTTTTTTTCATACTATTTCGTTGTTATTTTGAACCCACATGTCAACCTATGTTAAAAATTTTTAACTTTTAAATTAGATTTTCTCAAAAATTGCGTTTTTACACGAAATACAACTATATGGGTGTACTTAAAAATCAAAACTACACCTATAGATAGATTTATTTTAACGGCGACCTGCGCGAAAAATCTGGCGCATGTAGGGGAGGTAGTTGAAGGTCCCCCACCACCATCAACATGCCGGCAGGTGCTCTGCTTAGTTTGCCACAAAAGGTGGTGGTGCGAGGGGGGAGGGGAAGTAGTGTGGGGGTTGGAATACCCTCCCTCACCACTATCTCCTTCTCTCTCTCACAAATAGGTCGCCGTCTAATAAATCCATCTATAAATAAAAAATTTCTTTGAATTCGTTGGAGCCGTTTAAAAGATCCGCGACAGATACAAAGATACAAGAGTTGCTCATTTAAAGTAATAGGATATTTGATTATGTCATTACAGTTTTAGAACCATTAACATTGATTTTATTGAATTATAAAAAAGCAAACTGTTATAAGAAACAGTGAAAATAACGGGCTCATTTTAATTTTAGTCTTCCACTCCGTCGCAACTGCGAACGACACAAACACTGATCCTGCTACTTGTCAATATTAAATGGAAGGAATCCAATTAAACTTGAATAACTTTAATTGCTAAAATACTTTGCGAAATAAATGCTGTTGACATTCTGTGAAATCTTGAAAATTTGTTTTGTCCTAGTTCCGCTTAGTTTCAGAGTAAATGGAAACTTACCGCCTCGCCGAGACAATCTCAACTTAGGAAAGCGGTGTTCTTCTTGATTGTGTTTAGAAATCTGAAACACATTGTGTTGCATTATAGACTTATAATAAGCGTGTGTCGTATTTGTATAAAATAAATCTATATATATACTAGTTGTCTCCAGCTTTGCACGGATAGACAAATCAAAGTTAAATGTATATTAACAAAAACAATATATACAGTAGAGCGTCGATTATCCGGACGTCAATTAACCGAACCGTCAATCATCCGAACGCTTGAACGGCCTACTAATCACAGTGTATTAACAAAAGCCCCAGTGCGAATTTTATTTATCTTATTTAATTTAATTTTTATATTAATATAATTTATAAATAATAAATTTAACTCGAAATAATTTTTAGTTTGTTAATTTTTAGTTTAAAATAAAACATTATTATTGTATAGTACCACTAATATTGTACTGTCATTGTAAAACATATTTAATCATACATGTACATTTTATTACATTATCTTTTAAAAATAAAGCACTTTTTACGATATCTATACAGAATATCTATACCCTATTTATATCCCTACATTAATTAGTTTTTCTAAGAATTGATTAGGGGTTTTAAATGGTAAATAATTTTCGTGTTTGATTATCCGAACCACCCTTGGTCCCAATTAGTTCGGATAATCGACGCTCTACTGTAGATAAATATATTACACCATGTATTCTTATGGGGATTTTTAGTAACTTTGACTCCCCCCCCCTCCCGAACCCCTAAACCCCTGAACCGCCCTAAAATTTCGAATTTCTTGAATCCCTTTCTTAGCGGGCATCTAGGGCCCTAGAAAAAGCTACCTAACAAATTTCATTCAAATCCGTTCGGTGTTTTTTTTTTTTTTTTTAACTTTGACCATCCCCCCCCCCACACATACAAAGCCTCCCCTAAAATTTCGAATTTTTTGAAAACCCATTCTTAGCGAGCACTTACGGCCCTAGAGGAAGCTACATACCAAATTTCATTCCAATCCGTTCTGTGGTTTTTGAGATTTCGTGATGAGTCAGTGAATGGTATTTGGATTATATATATATAGATATAAGAGGCTTCGACTTGACTGAATGACTTATTGAATGTTTGAAATAGAATAATACAAATATAGGCCTACGACAATTTAAAGGTATATTTTTATGGGGCCATAGGCGCACTCTAAAAAAGGATTTTGCAAAATGTGTTTATTAAAGAGTAAAAATAGTGAAACTTCCGATAAAACAGCTGTTCGAATCAAAAGTTTTGTTTACATTTATTACTATAGCAACAATCCTGGAAAATTTCAAATAAGTTTATTATTATTCACAACTAACACTTTTTTTATGTTGGATTAACAAACTAAAAGCAAACACAAACAAAAATCTACGAAAAGTTATTACCGTATTGTAATTCAATTAATTCAAACATTAGTTGTTACATATTATAAATAAAACAGCTGATTTGTATCAAAGACTTAACATAATTTTAAGTTAGGCCTACAACGAACCAAAGTATGTTTATTTGCAACCTTTTTGGCAAAATTTAGAATCAGGTAATCATTCTTCACAAGTAACAGTTTTTGTAGATTAGTTAAAAGCAAACAAAAGGCTTACAGTTTTACAATTCAAACATCTGGTGTTACATATTATACTGTTGCCTTTAATTGGTAATACCAAAATTCGTTTGAAATGTTGATTATCGATTTTTTAAATATTAATGTGAAATTTAAATTATTGGGGATGGTCTTGTCTATTTGAAACTCTATCTTACATTACCTATGTACAGGTCACCGTTCATTCGTTATTTCCGTGAAAATAACAGATTCTACAATGATCTGTTTGCATCGGCTTCGAGAAGGGTCGCAGCCGGGGTTGGTGAACTAAGCGATCAGGGGTGGAGCCTCTAATATATATAAATGAATGTTTCTTCGTTTGTATCTTTGTCCTATACATGCTCAAAAACTACTCATCTAATTTCACTAAACAAATTTCACAATTTAGACATTTAATTTAGTGCCAGAGGATTGTTTAGAGAATATGATCACTACAATCTTATCTATCTATACATAATTAATTTGCTAGTACATAATTAATTTGCTAGGGGTTATTTTGTGAGTAGAACTCCTCCTAGAGTTTTTAACCGATTTTGATGTTTTTAGTGTCATTTTACAGAGCTCGCTCTGAAGTTGTGCTTCCCTTAAAATGAGCTCAATGTATGTTAAGGGCTTCGCCCCAGTGGCCCTCAAAGTTGCCATGTTAATCTTATGTAAGGTCAATCTTAAGGAAGAAGAAGAAAGATTTCTTTTGATTTTATCAGGGACACAAAAAACAGCTGTTCGTATGAAAAGCTTAAAACAGCTGATTTTGATCAACAGCTGATTTTGATCAACAACTGATTTGGATCAAAAACTGAATATAATTTTAGGTTAGGTAAATCAAGCAATAGCGAAGCATTGCCATGTCCACTACAGTAGTAGGTATTAATTAAATTTGTTTATAGAACAAATTGTTCATGATCAATGATAAAATATGTATAAGAAACTAGTAGAGATTAAAATGGTGTAAATAATTTGTACTTATATAAATTTCACTAACTTCCTACATATAATCCTAACAATGTATAAAGCCAAATAATATTGTAATATTATTTTTAAGTAATGTAAAAAAACATTTGCAATTCAATAACTCACGTCAAAGGGGTTAAATGCAATAACTACAGTTTATATTAAATAATAACTAGTACACTTACTTTGCCTATATGCTCAAAAACTACTCATCTAATTTTACAAAATTTTTTCATAATTTACACATATTTGTACCAGCATTGTTTAGAGCATATTGTCACTAAAATCACAAAGAGATTAAAATGAAAATGGCTATACAAAAGAATAATTTCCAAAATTGAGTTTATATGTTTCAACAAACCATTTTGGAAAAGGATCTACCCACGAAGCCGGTGAACAGCTGCCTCTGTGTACGAAATATACTAAACAAATAAAAGAGCACTGTGGCGACAAAATCACACTGATTTTAATAAAACCCGAATCACAAAACAAGGAACAAAAACAATAACTAAACAACTAAAATGTAAGTTATGTTTACTACGTTACCCTACGTAGTAGAAATGTATTAGTAAAATTTGTTTGTAACTAAGCCTCAAGCCCCGGGTCAAGTGCCGCTTCGTTACACTCGCAGCGGAAAGCTCGCTTTTCGAGTTTGCACCTCGCCCTTGATGCCTCGGCTTATGGTCTGCATCTTTTCGCTCAAAATCGGAAGATGCCCCACCTCGGAAGACGTGGGCCTCGGAAAAGAAGATGCCCCACGGTAAAACCTCCCACGTGGATTTGAACTGGGTACATTTGTGGTATTTTACGTTTTGATCGATTTTGGGGGAATTAGCCTAAATGAGTAGAAATTACTTTATTTTTTATTTTTGAACCTTTCTGCGTAATAAACGCTAATATTTTAAAGCGGACGCACATAGGCTTAATATTGCCGTGTGGAGCACGCAATGTTCTGTGTATTGAAAACTCTCAAAATACGGGAGTTGGCCTGCAAAGCACGCAAAATACTGTGTACTGAAAATACTCCCAATACGGGGATTTGAAAATTTCCAAAATACGGGGGTTGGCGTGCGAAGCACGCAATGAACTGTGTATCGAAAATACTCCCACTACGAGGGTTCGCGTACAATGCACTGTGCGTCAGCCGCTTCTCTTAGTGTTCAGTGTCAAACTCACATGTGCGTCCTTAGCAGTGAACGTGTTGGGTCAAATAAATGGCCACTAAATTATTTAACTACCGTAGGAATGTTGTTTTAAACAATAGCATGTCCGACAATTAACTTTTATTTCCAGCTTTAATTAGAAAGCCAGAACAGCATGATATAAGATTTACTGTTGCTAGTTTGTTTCGTGACTTTGTACATTTAATCACAAATTAACTCCCCAAACCGCCCTTCTCGAGGGTTACTCTACATTTCGTGATTTATGTTGCCCTTCTTAACGGCTACAACCCTATACCTACTGACCGATGGGACGGTGCGTTCCGACCTAAAACGATGGGCAAAGATTACAGTAAAAAATCATTCGATCACGCAGCTGAACAGTTTTTTTTCCAAAATAAACTTTATGTGTTTCAAGTTTTCAACCAATTATTATTTTATGAAATTGATCTATTCACGAAGGATATGAATAGATGCCGACGATATTTGTGAGTGTTTAACATTTTTTAGTTACAGCCATTTTGATTTTTCAAAATTGATTTCGAGTGGTTCAAAAAAATATCGTTGTGTGGCATATCGTTTAAAAGCTTATTTCATTCTAAATCCAAAAATAATACTAATTAGCATTTTAAACAAAAATAGTACAACAAAATGGGGCAATATCGGAAATCGCGATTTCGTTGTTTTTTGGTCGCCATTTTTAATCAGTTAAAGATATGGATGTGCAAATTTCACCGTTGGTTTTCCCTTGAAATTCTACGTCGAAATGATGTATCACATGACCACCTTCCCATTTAAAAAAACAAAGTTACATTCAAAATGGCGGATAATTTTTTTGAAATCTTAATAAAATAGTATTTTTACATAGAGTAGGTTCCTCAATCACAACTACCTTCAAAATTCCTTTATATACGAAATATTAAACCAGTGCAAGACTTTGTGTACACTCTGTATACATATTTGTATAGACAATTTTAATGACACCCCCAAATCGGGGAACCATGTTCGGTGCTAACGGACCAGTCCTAACCTTAAATCTCACCATAAGAGTTACTTAAATAACTCATCTTTCCTAAGGAAAAAAGTGCATAGGCAGCTCTATTCAACTTCTTCGTGAGTAAACTAATTTTCCAAATAGTTGATTGAAACCCAAAAACATATAAACTTAATTTTTAAAATTTGTTCAACTCACGTCAGCTGTTCAACTGCGTGGTCGAATATTTTGTATTACTTTTATTACAATAAGAAAAACATAAAAAACGAAAAAGATTATATTAGACAACAACAGAAAAATATAATACTAACAACAGAAATAGTAAAATAAATTGAAATGTGACACAATAATACATTACTATAAAATACAGAAATAAAGAAAAACGAAAACAATATTACTTCTAAATCCTAAAACAATAAAAACTTAATATAAACGACAACAGAAAAAAAAACTTAAGAAGAAGGAAAGAAAAAAAGGAATGAATAATGCAGCCTCCATTTGTCTGCCCGTTTTGAGGCTGCATATCTCTCAACTAAAAGAAAAAGAGAAGAAAAAAAACAGAGTTCAAGATGTCATCGGGAGCAGTTAAATTCTTAATAAATTAAAGTTAAATTTAAAATTGATTACAAATGAAAAAAAACAAGATCAAGATTATTTGTTGTGATAATTAATTAGGCCAAAAAATCTGCATTCATAACATAAATGTAACTTAGTTAAAATTACACATACGTAACACACACTCACATATCATAATAAACCATACACACTCTCTTTCATACCTATACAGTGTGTCCCTGAACTCTCTGAACCCTTTTCGTGGATATGTTCCTGGGATCCAGACAAACATATTTCACAATATAAACATGGTCCACTCTCCAACGGAAGTATTTTAAGTCTGATTTGAACCAAATGTGGTCGTTGGTCGTCAAAGTCACTCGGACGAGTTCGTTAGACAAAAAAATCCAACAATCAGAAGCACGTTTTTTGATCGGAAGTAACTATTTTTTTAGAATGTCCGTACTAGAGAAAATATTTTTAGGATATTATTCTGCACATTTTGCCTTTTTCGCTCCGGAGCGTAGCAGTCCATAATCTGAGGCTGCAAGGTCGACTTGCAAACTCACTTAAAGAGAGTTTTTCCGCTACTGGAGGCTTAGGTGCAAACAAATTATAGGCCTACTAATACATTTCGTACACAGAGGCAGCTATTCAACACCTTCGTGAGGAGACCAATTTCCTAAATAGTTGGTTTAAACCCTAACACATAAACCACATAACCCTTTATTTGGAAATTCGCTCAACACTCGTCAGTGGTTCAGCTGCGAGGTCGAATCTATATACAGAGTGTCCCCGAACTCTCTGGACCCCTTTTGTGGATGTGTTCCTGGGATCCAGACAAAAATATTTCACAGTATAAACATGGGTCTACGGTGCTTATTTTTTCGTCTATCTGACTGTATGTGTTTTTTACAAAATATTTCATATTTTTGGAATTAAAAAATATATTGAGATCAAACTTGGTATACCTATTTTTTGCGTAACCTTTTATCACTGTACGAAAAATTAGAAAATTATTTGAAAAGTTTTCAAAATGACGACCGTTTATAATTTTTAATGTCAAATATCTCAAAAACCGCTAACTTTACAAAAAAATTTACAACAGACAAAAGATTTTACTATTTTAATGACAAACACAATGATTTTTTATTTTATCTGTGGCTCAAAGGATAACAGAGATATTGAAAAAAAAAAGTAAAAATGTATTTCTTGGTAGTTGTCAACAATACACAGAATTACTCTAGAAACAAAATATTTTAAAGTTATTTTGAGCTAAAATAATAAGTTATTTGCATAATGTTCCGAGCACTTTCTGAGCTGATTCCACTAGCAAAAATAACGGAAAAAGTTAATTTATTCGAAGGTCTGGAAATGCTTTGTTAGAGAGTTACAGCCAGCGAAAGATATCACCCGTGATTCAGATTACTCACAGAAACAAATCCCTATTAAAATATGTAGGCCGTTAATTAAGGTGTAAAATTTAATTTAATTTACGTAAAAACAGCAGATAAATTTAATAAAATATTTCCCAGTTCTGTAACTTCAGTAATTGTTGCGATATTTGACCCAAAACGCATAATTCGGTCTTAATAAACAGCTAATCTTTTATTTGTAATCATGGTTACATTGTTGTTATTTCTCATTCGATTTTCTTAATTAAGCTACAGTTACATTTATTCTTAAAAGGTGGATATTTTATAATTCAGTAATTTATTTTTAAAGATTTGAGATTTGTAAGTATTCTGAAACACGGGTGAAATCTTTCGCCAGCTCTCTCTAACGAAGCATTTCCAGACCTATGAATATATGAACATTTTTATTATTTTTTGCTAGTGGAATCAGTTCAGAAAGTGCTCCAGTCATTATGCAAATAACTTATTAGTTAAGCTCATAAAACCTTCAAAATATTTATTTTGTTTCTAGAGTAATTCTGGGTATTGTTGACAACTACCAAGAAATACATTTTTCCTTTTTTTTTGTCAATATCTCTGTTATCCTTTGAGCTACATAAAAAATTAAAAAAACATTGTGTTTTTTATTAAAAAAGTAAACTGTTTTGTCTCTTGTAATTTTTTTTTAAAGTTAGCGGTTTTTGAGATATTTGACAGTAAAAATTATAAACGGCAGCCATTTAAAATAATGTTCTAATTTCTCGTACAGGGATTAAAGGTTACGAAACAAATAGGTATACAAAGTTTGAGCTCAATATCTTTTCTACTTCCAAAAATATTAAGTATTTTGTAAAAACACATACAGACAGACAGATGAAAAATAAGCACCGTAGGAACCATGTTTATATTGTGAAATATGTTTGTCTGGATCCCAGGAACATATCCACAAAAGGGGTCCAGAGAGTTCGGGGACACCCTGTATAACAACCCCATAGTCAACCGAGATCTGATCACTATTAACTCCACCATATAGACACAGTTTGTTGTTAGAAAGATAGCTCTGAAACCACGAATAGGATAAAGCCAAGGATGTTACTCGTACCTAAGAACATGTTCACCACTAAGATGTTTCTTTAACTCCGTTCCTCCCAACTCAACTCAAATTTCCCAAAATATTTATTTCTAATTGTTCTCAACATTGTGCAAATCACTAAAAATGGAAAGTATCTTCTTTTGTTAATCAGCGACAAATTTTAATTCACCCTTCTATCCAAGGCCTGCAGTTTAAATACAGCTCTACATTTGATTACATTCCGTATTATAAAAACATCTTTGTCTAGATACGAGAGGTTATTTGAATTCAAAGATTTATAACAGTACGAAAAGTAGAATCGCAACGAGCCTGAAGATGATCTTGTTTATTTCGATAACTTATCGCTTCTACTAACGCACACATTTGAAGTTTCCATTCTTTTGCACCACTCAATCCCTCTGTAAAATATATATATAGTATATCTATTTGCCAATATATTCCATCCTTTATGGCAAATCAAATTGACGTTTATTAGCGAATTTCCATGGGAAAAATGAGCTATTGCAGTGGCCATTGTGGTAAGAACCAAGGTCGGGAGTAGCAAATGAGCACCGATCATGGTCCCCAGAACACGTTTTGGGGTGTCATTAAAAATCATTAAAAAATTTAAAAATATATGCATACGTATATATGTGTTCGCACTCTAGGGGCCGCATTTTAAGTCCGATTTGGTCTAAATTTGGTACACATGTTGGTTGTCTACGTCGCTCGGACGAGTTCGTTAGCCAAAAAATCCAACAACCGGAAGGACGTTTTTTGACCGGAAGTAACTATTGTTTGCGATTTTTCCTACGAGAATAAATGTCATTTAGAGTTTTTTCTACAAATATAAATGTAGAATGTTATTCTGCACATTTTGTTTTTTTACGCGACCTTATAGCTCGCTTGGTTCCCCCAAAATCGATCAAAACGTGAAATACCATAAAAGTACCCGGTTCAAAGCAATGTGGTG
>JAGFPH010003009.1:113520-167624 GCA_018207615.1 Philaenus spumarius
GCGCCCCATGCGTCCGCATGTTCCGCATGGTCCTTGCGCCGGCCCTGTATATAGATAATATTGCTTATAACAGATTTGAACTTTTTAACATTAAAAACCTTTACCAAACTTGAAGATGGTCTTTACAGAACGCCTATCAATGTAATTTAAGTTCCACATTGTTCTGGGTCACAATGTACGTTTTGTACGATAGTTATTTTCCCCCCTTTTTGTTGCCAGTGTCATGTTTAATTCTTTAGTTTAGTGCAGACATAACCAAAAATGCTTGACCTCTAATCTGAATTTATGTTATTTATTTCTCTCAAATTTCAATAATTTTGTTTTCGCGAGATTTTTTATATTATTATGCTCAGTGATGTGTCTACGTAAAACGTTCGGTAAATGGTGATACAAACAGAATGTACATTAGAAATACATTTATTGGCCTTCAAAATACTCTCCACCAGACACAACGCACTTCTGTTAACGTTCGTTTAGCGCCTCAAAACTGTTACGAGAAGTCTTCATGTAGAATCGTTTTCAGAAATGCTGTCACTTGTTTCTGAATCTCTTCGACGTCCGTAAACCATTATCCCATTAAGGCCTTCTTAAGACGTGCGAAAAAATAAGAATAATCACAAGGCACCATATCTGGAGAGTACGGTGGGTGTTGCAAAACTTGATTCAAAAATTCTAGTAAAATGATGCTGGTATGCGATGGTGTATTGTCGTGCAGTAACATCCAATTCCCGGTCTGGAACATTTGTGGCCTAACACGCAGAATGCGCTGCAACGAACGTTTGAGAACCTCCAAGTAGAATGCGGCATTCACCGTTTGGCCAGTATGAACGAATTCCTTATGGATAATTCCTCCTTTGTCAAAAAATGTGATCAACATGGTCTTCACTTTGGATTTTTCCACGGGTTTTTTTTTGTCGCGTGGAAGATGGTGACCGTAGTCCATTGATTGTCTTTTCGTTTCGCAGTCGTACTGGTCTCCAAGTCTCGTCTCCTGTGACAATGGAAATCAGAAAAGTCGGATCCTGATCATACATATCGATGAAATCGCCACTGGCCTCAAAATGTCTTGCTTTTTGATCATCCGTTAGGATGTGAACAAACCTTGCGTTGCCCAATTCTTCATGGACAAGGCCCCCATTGTGTCTTTGCTATACCATTTTTTTCTGCTATTAATCGCACAGTCAATCTCCGATCTTCTGTTAGCATCGCTCACTCACGTTCAATGTTTTCCGGTGTCCTGGTTGTGGATGGTCGTCCTCCACCGATTCTTTGTGAAAGCGTGCAAACCAATCGTACACACATTTCCTACTCATAGCATCCAGCCCGTACACTTGCACCAACATTGCACGGATTTCTGTCGCCGTTTTACCCAATTTGAAGCAGACTTTAATGTTGTGTCGTCGACACTCTACTCGGAACACTCTGTTGCAATGATTGTAAAAGCACTGCAATAGAAGCCTCGCGCAATTCCCAGATGGCAGTCCAGATACAAGCGCGCTGTTTTAAGCGTTGAATACCGATATATTAGACCATTCACTGAACTTTTATACTGACCTCGTATTTTCTGAATATGAAAATAAAATTAGTCACTCTCTTCTACACAAATACCAAACAAATATTTTCAATTCTTACATGTTTCAGAATTTCTAAATTTATAGCGAGCTTCCCTAGGAAGGATGAGCTATTGCAGTGACTCTTATAGTGATACAGGTAGTGAGGAGCACCGATCATGGTCTCCAGAACACGTTTTGAAGTGTCATTAAAAGTGTATGAGTTCGCACTCTAACGACAGCATTTTACTTTCGATTTGGTCCAAATTTGGTACACACGTTGGTTTTTCAAGTCACTCGGGCGAGTTTATTAGCAAAACAAAACCAACAAAAGGAAGCATGTTTTCGAAATGATGTAAACATATTTTTTCGTACTAGAATTAAACGTTTTGAAGTTTTATATAAGCAATAAATATAACAGATTCATCTGTAAATTTTTTTTTTAAACTCTTTTTAAGCCCCCCCCCTCCCCCCCCCCCCCCCAAATTCGAACAAAAAGTGCCCGGTTCAAATTCAAGAGTTTTTCCGCTGCGAGCGGAACGAAGCAGCGCGTGAACCGGAGCTAGAGGCTGAGATTAAAACACATTCCTCTAATATATTTCGTAAACGCAGGCAGCAATTCAGCACATTTGTGAGTAGGCCAATTTCCCAAATAGTTGGTTGAAACCCTAAAACATATTAACTTATTTTGGAAATTTGCTCAACTCACGTGAGCGGTTCAGCTGCGTGATCGATTATTTAGTTACAATTTGTTTGATGGAAAACATCCGCAATATTAGAATAACTAGAGTTATGCATTCAGCGTCAGAAACGCATAAAATACATTACGTGTCCAGAAGTGAAAGTTTTCAGGTAATTTCCCTGATGGATACAAATAATTCCCTACGGTCCTATAAACGTCAATTTACTGCCTTCTCAATGTGAATAAAAGGGAATTTTACTTCATTGATGATTTATTGTTTCTTTCTGAATAACAAGTTTGTGGCATCACTGCTCTGTAGTCTGCATAGTGCATAATAACGCTATTGATGCATTTGTCCGACTGTATTTCATGTAAGTTTAAATCGGTTTTCAGGCTTATTCTTGAGTAGGAAACATTAATATTTTCAAAACTGGTTTACATAGTTTGTCGAAAGTAGTTTAGTTGCACAATGGTCTCTAAAGCAGTTTCGTCTCAACAGCAGCCATCCTCAGGCGTTAAACAGAAACACCTTTACTTCGCTTACATGGTTTGGCAAAATCCGGAATATATTTAATAATTAAATAAACGGTATAAGGAAACTGACACATACTTTCTCCCTCATTATTTGAACTTAATAAAAAAATATTATTACTAATTTTTTTATTTTTTTTTATTTTAAGAGTAATTTTCTCATAAAATCCATAAAATAACGGAAAAACCAACTTTTTTCAAAAACGGCTCGATCGATTTTGATTAAAATTTTATAGTTTATAGTACTTTAGGTCCCTGATAAAAAACTATACAATTTTAATCAAAATCGTTAGAGCCATTTTTGAGAAAAGTTGATTTTTCCGTTATTTTAAGGGTTTTTATGGGAAAATTACCCTTAAAAATAAAAAATTCACAAAAATGAAAAAAAAAACGCCTGGGGATACTGTAGATTAGTACCTCCATACCAAATTTCATCAAAATCGGACGACTGGTTTAAGCCCCGTTTCCACGGCCCGTGTGTTCGCAGACGACAGGCGGCCCGATGTCGGAACACGGATAGCGTGTCGCCTGTGTCTCATCGGACAGGACCGTTCCGACGGCCCGTGACCTGTGAAAGCGGCGCGGCTAGAAAGACCTGCAGTGGCCTGGCAGGGCGGCCTGCACTCCTACATTGATGTCATTCGCTATTCGAACAGGCGTGAGTGTATGTTTTAATAAAATTATGAGTGAGTTGGATAGTGATGAAATAGTTGCGTGTGCCGCAGTATGTTATGTGGCTTTCAGTGGAGAATATCTAAAAAAAGTTGGGAAGAGAAAGAGGCGTTGGTGGATGGATTCATATAACAAAAGTCGTAAAATGTAAGTATTGTTTATGCTACCATTACCAATAGCTATATCGTTAAAGTGTGTCAGTGATTAGCAACATTATTTTGGAAACACACTTAATTTTTTTTTTGCCATTTTAGACTAAATAAACGGTACCAGGAACTGGCACATACTTTCTCACAAATACATTTAAATTACTAAACAGATTCACTGTGACTTGTAGGGTGGGGTAGGAGAGTTTTTTTATTAAAGTTTGAGATTAACTAATAAATATTATTATTATTATTATTATTATTATCTAGAAAGAAAACTATTCGATCGATTTCGAAAAAATTTGCACCAAACACGTCAATTAGGTCTTCATAGATGCACGTAAAATGGTTTTGAATTTTTTTTAAAACAACCCGCTTTATGGCCAAAAAACCCCCAAACCAGTTATTATTATTATTATTAGCTAAACGAGAATTTTTAGAAAGGTGCGGGTTTCTGTATATGATAGGGCACATTAAAGGCTACAAATAAGCCCAATTTTATCAAAATCGTTTGGCAAAAAAGGGGGTTGTTTTTCAAAATTGTTCAAAACCCTTTTTCGTGCATCTATACAGGCGTACTGGACATGTCTGGTGCAAATTTGGTTGAAATCGATCGAATAGTTTTCTCTCTAGCTTTGTATACATACAGACATACAGACATACAGACATACATACTGACATACAGACAGACATTTTGTAAAAAACACTTTTTTGGACTCAGGGGGTCCCAAAACGGATATCTCCACAAAAATCTCAACATCGATTTTTTTTGCGATCACTATACTTTCTCTGTACTATAGTATAGTAAGAAAGTAAAATTAACGTTTTTTTTCAGATATAATGGTAGTGACATGCTGACTGATTTGACCAAAGAGCCATCAGGACGATTTCAAAATTTTTGCAGAATGTCTGCCAGTGACTTTGAATATTTACTAAGTACAATTGGGCCAGTAATAAGTAAAAATAATACAAACATGAGAGAAAGTATTCCCATCCAAGAAAGACTAGCTGTAACTTTAAGATTTCTTGCCAGTGGAGACAGCTATACAAGTTTAGCATTCTTGTTTAAAATATCCAAACAAACTGTATCACGCTGCGTTGACGAAGTGTGTAAGGCTTTAACAGAAGAACTCCAAGAAGAAGTGAAGGTAAGTAGTTATTACAAAATTGTTTAAACTATACTTATTGTTCGTACACTTGTTGTGTATGTAAGTAACAGAATCGAAATAATAGGGGAATTTTGTATTGTGGTAAATTTCCATAAAAAAGTAGTTAAGTTTTACAATGTAAATTATTCTGCATTATACCTTCGGGGAATCAGGTTATGAATGATACTTACAATTTACTTATAATTATTATTATTTACTTATCCTTCACACATGTACAATCAGGGATAATTTCATAGAAAAATTCACTCAGAGTTTGTATCCACCAAATATGAACTATTATGTATAACATGCATTGTATAACATTTACCCCTGACAAATAATAATGAAGCACTCACAGTTCAATGAATGAATATATTAATAATAAACTAATATAATTTTCTAAACTAAATTAATATTTAAGATAGTTATAGAAAAGGTATAAATTTGATATTTTTAAGCTTAAGAAATACAAATATTTATTACTATTTCCTAGCGATTACATTTTCCTCTATTATAAACACAAAAATGTAACTAACATTTTTTGTTGAATAGGAAACAATTATTATTAATATACACAATATTAATATAATATACACAAATTAATTATTATTATTTATGACCGCTGTTGAATGTAGCAAATAGTTCCGCAATACTTGCATGTTCTGTATCGGATGGAAGTGGAGTTACATTTTGATTACATTGTGCTGAACTAGAAGTGGATGGAGATGGTGTAGGCGCAGGTGAAACAAAGGACTGCGGGTTTTCGTTAGATCCGACTGACGAAGGCTGGTATTGGTTTGGAGTAATACCCAAAGGAGTAAAAATTCTAAAATTTTGTGGTTGTGGGCAGAAGTACTGAGTGGGGATGGCGTTAGGCTGAACACAGGTGTTTTTTGCGTTATACATCAACATGTTAATTTCGTGCATAACGATATCACGTTTACGTTCATCAAGTGCTTCTAACTTGGTACACAACAGATCACAAAACAGTTGAACTTCACCTTTCTTGTTTTTAGATTTTGTAGCGACCTCTTGCAGAAAGTTATAAGCCTGATCCATACGTTTTTCAATGAGTGCATTGTTGGCTTTCCTTTTTTTCCAAAGTGGAGGACCGCCTTTCGGTTCAGGTTCAGTGACGTTACTGTCAGTATGGTTAGGTCCAGTTGCTGTAGAAGAATCACCTTCTTCATTTATAGTTGCAGAAGTGTCGTCTTCAATGTGTATTGGAATATTATCTTCATCAGGAGTATCATTATTTTTTGGTCTCTGGAAAAATGGATGCGTTATACTTTTTAACAACTGTTACCGGTATTATATTATTTGTACCAATTTATATCTAACAACACAGTATTATAAATATTACTTCGCTGTGGTAACAATGAACCTTTAAATGTTTTGGTTATTTTTATATTTTCCTATTTTAAGTATACAGGGCGTTTCCAAATTACATTCCAAAACTTAAGGAAGTGGTTTACCACATCAAAATAAGAAAAAAAGACCCTGTGAAAATCAGTCCTTAAAGACCATTTTTTCACTGAATAATTATATATCTTAAACGGCTTACGTAAAATTTTGAAATTGGGCCAGTTGGTCTATCTATAGTAATGAATTCTACAAATAGTGGAATAATAATGACTTCATTTGGTTGACAAATTTTAAAATGGCGTCCATTTTTATTATTCTAAGTTTAATATCTTAAAAACCAAAAAATAACGAAAACAACTACAAGACACAACAAATTGGCAACATTTCATTTTCTAAACATTGGTGTAACGTTTATTAAGATCGGATTATAAATAACTAATCAGTTGTAATTTTTTCACAAAAATACATGCTATTTTCCTATAAGTTCCACAAAATTAGCATGTATTTCGGTTAACAATTTGTAACTGATCAAATATTTATAGTCCAATCTTAATTAACGTTACACCAATGTTCTTCAGGAAATGAAATTTTGCAAATTTTTTGTATCTTGTAGTTTTTCGTAAATTGATTTACGTTAAACCGTTCCAGAGATATAAATTATTATAATAATTATAAGTTTCTGAATGTAATTTAGAAACACCCCATATAATTAATTATGAAGCTAGAATTTAGATGTAACATGATGTGTTATAATTTATTGTAACTCATTGTTATTTTTCAGTTACCACAGAATGAGGATGAGTGGCTGGACATTGCCAAACATTTCGAGATGCAATGGAATTTCCCAAACTGTTTGGGAGCAATTGATGGGAAACACGTCGTGATACAGTGCCCACCAAATTCTACCACAGAGTTTTTTTAACTACAAGGGGCACTTCAGTGTAGTACTCCTTGCCGTAGTCGATTCAAATTACTGTTTTACTTATGTTGACATTGGTTGTCAAGGTCGCATTAGTGATGGAGGAGTTTACAACAACTCATGGTTTTTTTCAAAGCTGCAAACAGGGCAGCTTAATATTCCGAAGGATAGGCAGTTGCCTTCGTCAGACAAAGTGTTGCCATGTGTCTTTCTAGGTGACTCTGCTTTTGCACTAAGTTGCCATTTGATGAAGCCGTTCCCCGGTATCTTACAAAAAGGAAGTGCTGAAAGAGTGTTTAACTATAGGTTGTGTCGTGCACGACGTGTAGTTGAAAATGTTTTTGGAATAATGGCTTCAGTTTTCAGAGTTTTCAGAAAACCAATGCTGTTGGACCCCGATAAAGTTACTAATGTGACTTTAACATGCGTACTGCTACATAACTTCTTAAGGAAGAGTCGGTCATCGGCCACAATTTATACTCCTCCAGGTACTTTTGATACTGAAACTGACGGAATACTTGTCCCAGGAAAATGGAGGAATGACCAAAGTGACATGACTTCATTCATGAGTACAAAAAGGACGCCCAGAAAACCAGGTGCAATAGCTAAGGAAATTCGCTCATCTTTTGCTGAATTTTTTATTACAAGCGGAAAGTTGTCTTGGCAAGACAAGTACTGTTAAGTGAGGAATGGATTTGTTATCCATATTTAGCAATGACAATGTGTGTAGTTATTTGTTAAACAATTTAAGAGTTTTTAGTTTACTTTTACAATTTTTAAAAATTTCTAGCTCTTTCCAGAAAATTACTTTACTAACGAATAATACACAAATAAATATGTCTTAACAATTATATGTTCAATTATTAAAGCTCTTTTCTGCCTTATACGTTTTACTTTTACCCATTGCAGTATTTATTTCTGTCCTAATGCAGTAAAAATGTGGTAATAAGAATAAAATAAATATGATAGTATATTATAAAAATAACTGGGTAAGTGGCGTTTTGCCGTGCGAACACGGTATAGCCAATGGTATAGCTTGCCAGGAGAGTTACGTACGATACTTTAAATCATACTACACAGAAATACGAACACATATTTATTTAGACCAGAATATACAGAATTTAGAACAATACTTTACGACTTATTCGCAAGTAATAATGACAATAGCAAAAAATTTAGGTTTGGACATGAACTTACATGCTCTTTTATTTTGTTCATGTTCAAACATGAAGTTTTGGCGAGTGCCGATAAATGCAGTGCTAGGGTTAATGTTATGTGAAATAAATGCCATTATGGACAAATATATTTGATAGACACAGGTTCTCAAAGTGAAAGTAATCTATTACAACTAAGCAAAGTAGGCCTATTTCTTACCTCAGAAGTTGTAGTTCCCCTTGCTGCGTAAACAGTGTGCAAAAAGGCGGCCATTTTATCGTAAGCGAACCATTCCGGCTTGTACACTTCGTAACTTCCACTGCCCGTTGTAGAACTTTTTTTAACTTTTGAGGACAACTTCCTAAACGTTGACATTAAGTTTTCCTTCTTTCGTTTTAAATCCTTCAACGAACACTCAATGCTAATTTGCGCCTGAATGCGCTTCCACGCATCGTAAACTTGGTTCCTATCCCTATGGTTCTCATTTAGGGGGTTCCAAATTGCGGGTTCAGCCTCATAAAGATCTAAAAACTCAATAATTACCTCGTTTGTCCACGCCATTGCTAACGTTGTGACGGACTCAGCTTGTCTGAGGAAACTCTCGCCTAGTCTGGCATTTATCAGGTCGTGGGAACGATGCCTCGGACCAGACTTGCCCGCCTCAACTCCGACCACAGGCCTTTGTAGTGCCGCCTTTTTTCCCATTTTGTACGGGACCTGTTCAGGCCGGACCGGACGGCCTGTCCGTACGTCAGGCGTACACAGGCAATCTGTTCCCATGACCTGTTATCTGGTTGACGGCAGACGAGGCCTTACAGACGACAGGCCGTGGGAACGGGGCTTTAGGCTCTAGGTCTGATAAAATCCACACACACACGCAAACAGACACACCCCCCCCCCCCCCACCACACACCCAGACAACCCCCCGAAACCCCCTTTTTTAGGTTCAGGGGGACCCAAAACGGATATTTCCACCAAAAACTCAAACTCGGAAATTTTGACGAATACAATACTTTCTCCATATACTATGGAATAGGGGGAGAAAGTAAAAACTATCAAGAAAAATAAAATGAAACTTTGCAGTTATGTAATTTTCACTATAACCAATAATTTGACATATTTTTCTCTTTTTTGGCGTGACCGAGGGACGACTTGTTTAGGCCGAGCTATACCTAATACTAAAAGCCTTTGTCAGTAGAACACAAAAGAAGAAACCCGACCGTAGAAGAAATTACAGCTCGTCAAAGATTGTAATATTATGCAGCTAATGTTACTTAATGATATGGAGGTTTTATTTAATTATCCCTGCTTGCAGTTATCTTTAAACAATTAAATTAAATTCAAAAAAATTAATATTATTCTTAAATTACACTAATTTGTGAAATCCCTCACATCACAACTGCAATAATATAACGCGCGACATTACTTGAATGCTACTTTCCCAAATAGATGGATTGGCAGAAGGGTTCTATCGAGTGGCAGCCAAGATCGCCGGATTTGAACAAACTAGATTTTTAAAAAAATATTTTAAAGATGAAGGTTTATACACATGTTCCTAGACAGAATTGGAGAACATTCGTCTAAATTAATAATAAAATGAAAACAAATGCTACAGATGTGTTTCATCATTTTGGAAATGCAATGCAGTGAACATTATTTATTCTTAGTTTTGTAGGCTACTAGGCATACATAATTTTACATTGTTGTACTAAAGAATAATCCCTACATGAGCTAAAGCCTGTGCGTAGGTAATGAGTTGACTGCTTACATGCAATTAATTGTATCAAAACTATATCATGACAGACGTGATATAAAAGTCCGGCCACCAACTAATAATTTTAAGTTTGTTGCACATATCAACTCCGTACTTTCAGCCACATCCATATCTTTAACTGATTAAAAATGGAGGCCAAAAAGGCAACGAAACCGTGTTTTCCGATTTTGCCCCATTTTGCAGTATTATTTAAAAAATATATTAATTATTATTTTTTTGGATTTAAAAATAAACAAACTTTCAAACGATATTTGAATGGCTGTAACCTAAATATGTGAAGTACTCCCAAATACAATTGTGTGGCGTATCGTTTGAAAGTTTAATTTATCCTGAAAGTACGGAGATGATATGTGCAACAATTTTTAAATTATTAAGGGGGCCTTACTATTGTATCACTCTGTATAGCTTGTTTCTATTATTCTGGTGGTGGCAGTGTAGTAGTAATATATAGTTACAATGAGGAAAACAAAGAGACAAACCAAAACGAACAAGATGAGAAAACAAAACAATAATAATAACAACACGAACAAAATAAGAAATTAAAACAAAAATAGTGAAAAAGTATGCCAGGCTTATGTTTTAACTATACCAATTAATTAATGTAATAATATTCACACATAAATATACATACTGTTCTTAAATTCCCTTTGATCCCTCTCATTATTTTTGTTACTGAAAATAAGTTAACAAAACTTTGTATATATCTTGTGTTGCATAAAAAACACATGTTGTGACATATTTGACCCTCTATGATTTTGGGGGGCTTAGGGGGCAAGATGGGTTCAAAATTTCAAATATAAAGGCAGGTCATGTAATACACCATTGAAAAGGGACTTTATGAACACCCTGTATATACAGGCGCACGTATATTCACATATACAGATACATTAACATAGTTATATAAATAAACAGCTTAACAACAACATGCAACCCAGGAACTTCGCACAATACCCAAATAGTTCAAATCCACTCCTATCAATGTACACCTAATATACACGTATTTCATAACCCAAATAATTCTTAAAATACACTCGTACCATACATACACACACTCAAGTATAACTTCCACACATACGTCACACATAGTATCCATGTACCGCAAAACAAATAGACTTTCATACATTGTCTCAATTATCACACTCGTATCATAGATTCACATTCTAATGCATACGCTCACAAATTACAACTAACTGCAATTTTACACACAGACCTGAGAAGGTCTTCAGACTCATCCCTACCAATGTTAAGTAGCCATCGTGTCACGTGTTTCTTATACGTCTCGTGTCTATGTGAAGCGATTCCGTGCCTCTCAATTTTAGCGGCACATACCGATACAATAAATGAGCTAGACATTGCGCGGTTGATCTTTTATTACATAAACGTGACGTGACAATCTCGAATCTTACAGAATTTCTCTTACTGTAGGCCTACTTATGTTTAATCGGTGTAAATAAATAACTTTTATTCTAATCAATTTAAATGAGAACATCAGGGTGTGCTATAATCTAAAAAATTAATTTGAGCTTGACTTGTGAGAAAATATACCTAAGTCTCGGCTCCCTACATTAAAAACGGCGAAGTTGGGTACCAATTTCAATGTTAAATAACCAAAACATACCTTCACTGTTAAGCATATTTTTGTATAGTTTTTGTCAAAAAACGAAAGCTGTATTTTTTTTTCTTTTCTTAAAGTAAAATAGATTGTGGGTGTTGATTGCTAAGGATTTTTAAAATATCTCTTTTTGCAACTGAGTAAAAAATTGATAAACTTTACTATGTTTTACTATTTATATCATACGGTTATGAAAACAATACAACGGTTTTTGAAAATGTATTCAGCAATCAACATCTGCATAGGACATTACTTCAAAATGAAACCAAATTTTTTAATTTATTCCACGAATTAAAGGAAAAAAATGACTTATTGTGTAGCATTGCTCTTATGGGAATCAGATTCAATATGGCGGACAGGATAGCGGACTGCTGTAGTGGCGGCCCTCTTTGATATTTATCCCGTAAGTGCAATGTTAAATTTAAAACCATTTATTTCGTTTATGTTTTATCATAACATTGTTTGCGAAGTTTAATTTTGAACTACAGTCACAATACGCATCCGTTTTTAGTTTCACATTTTTTTAAAATCGAATTCATTTGTCACGTAATTGACATGTTTTAATTACCAAGTTTGAAATGGGTTTCTTTACACAATACAACATTTATAGTTAAAAGTGAATCGCAATCCGGATCCAGAACTCTATAAAGAATATTCAGTTTTGTTTTTAACACTCAATAACAAAAGATGGATTTATAAAATGGTTTTAAATGAGGCAATATCAAAGCGCTTAGCTGCAATAGAGAGACGTCGCTGGTTGCTTTCTCGCTTACTGGAGCAGATCCTCAATGGAATGAAACTTGACATACGTCTAACTTTCCAATTGCAGAACTAAATTAACATTATAGAAATAGATATTGGTGACAGGTGCGATATTAGGTTTTTTTAAGTTGTCCAAATGGCTGTTGGGTTGGGGAGGTATTTTGCAAATAAGTTTTCTAAGGTACTCTTTTAAAGACGAATAACTTTCCCAAGAACAAAGTATGAATATATCTTGAATTAATACAAAATTATAAAAATAATTTACAAAACTAAATTTCTGAGCGTAGCGAACTAATGATTTATTCGATTTTAATTTTCTTACCAAAGACGTTCATGTTTTTAAATGGTATTAATTTAATGTATTATGGATACAAGCCATATTTTTCCATTCAAACTATTTGAGATGGAGAGGGTATTTTTTGTTTTGTATTACGTTCTCCCACTACAACGAATGATGTCCGTCTTTTTTTCGTTTTTTTAAATAGGACAAAGTAATGTAACTAACTTAACAAAATACAATGTTTGAGCTAGCGAAAGAATGCGTCAAAATATTTTTATTTTCGTACCACAGAAGAGTCATAGTTATAAAGAGATTTAATTTGATTCATCACAAATAATCATGTGTTCATTTAAATTTGTTTGGTGGGTGTTGTAGGAGGGAGTTTTGTAAATAAGTTTCCTAAAGTTCTCACTAACGATGGATAACCTCCAGAGATCAGATTTTCATATGTCTTTCCGATTTTTAAACGGTATTAAGGTATAATATAACACACAAAGTAACATTTTTTAGAGTAGTGAATGAATGTGTCAGCCGATTTTTATTTTCTAACACCGAAATTCCTGTTTTTTTAAAAAGGGGTTTAGTTTGATGTTTAATAAGCCATATGTGTCAATTAAAAATGTTTAGTTGCGATGGTAGGAGAAGGGTTTTATGATTTTATAAATACGTTCCCCTGACAGGGGAATAACTCGCCCCTTGTCTGATTTTGCTTAGCTTTTTTTGCCTTTTAATTAATAGATGTGGCAAGATTTCAAAAAATCACCCTTTATATGAGCATACCGGGTGTCCATAAAGTCCCCCCCCCCATTAACTTTGGAACAAGTAGAAATAAATAAACGAGCTTCGGGGCATTCTTATATGACAAAAGGAAATTAATTTCACCCCTTATCCCAAAATGGGGGTGAGAGGGTAATTCAAAAATCTTAAATACAAACCCCTGTCAAGTGATGTCTTATTTTAAAGTGCTTGATAAATGAAAAAGAATGACACCAATTAGAGGTTTAATTAACCCTATCGAAAATGGCGGCCAGTCAAAATTGGGTTTTCGATAGGCAAGTAACGTTATTTTCTATAGGTTAGAGACCTCTAACTATTTGTGCCATTCTTCTTCATTTATCAAGCACTTTAAAATAAGGTATCACTTGATAGGGGTTTGTATGTAAGATTTTTGAATTACCCTCTCAACCCCCCATTTTGGGATAAGGGGAGAAATGGTTGGTTACACCAAAATGCATCTCCCTTTGTCATATAAAGATACCCGGAAACTCAGTTTTATTTCTTTTTGTTCCAAAGTTAATGGGGTGGGGACTTTATGGACACCCGATAAAATAGCTATAAAATGAACAAAATAAACAGAATTTAAGTTATAGTTTTACTATCGCAGCTCGTGCGTCACTGGAAATTGAGATTTTGTCGTTGAAACGCTTTTGAGTTAATACACTTATTAGCTGTGAGATTCTGTAGGTTAGCTGTGAGATTCTGTAGGTTAGCTGTGAAATTCTGTAGGTTAGCTGTGAAATTCTGTAGGTTAGCTGTGAGATTCTGTAGTTTAGCTGTGAAATTCTGTAGGTTATCTGTGAGATTATGTAGGTTAGCTGTGAAATTCTGTAGGTTACCTGTGAGATTCTGTAGGTTAGCTGTGAAATTCTGTAGGTTAGCTGTGAGATTTGTAGGTTAGCTGTGAGATTCTGTAGGTTAGCTGTGAGATTCTGTAGGTTACCTGTGAGATTGTGTAGGTTAGCTGTGAAATTCTGTAGGTTAGCTGTGAGGTTTTACTCCAACAAACTTACAATGATCTGTAACCACAAGTCTACTTGGAGGTTGAGCCTAGCGAGTAGGGGCAATGCCATCTGGTTTGCAAAAAGAAAACATTTTAGTGTAGATAAAAGCGGGTTTTACTTTTACTCGGCCCATAAACAAATCAAATTATCGGAAGAGCTTGGCAAACGTAAACAAGGCATAATAATAAAACACTCAATATAAACAGAGTGTAAAAGTGTATCACATAAAACCACTACTAAACATATTATAACACTTTTTCTCGTGTTTAAGGGGGGGGGGGGGTTAAAAATGTTGCCCCTTTTGAAGGGGAGGTCAACTTTCTTTTTTAAACGGCAACCCCTATTTTGTGACCTATAATTGAAAAGATCTTAAAAAACCACGAATTTCTGTGGTGGGGAAATAAAAATCATCTGATGAATTCATTTGCTTCGCTCAAAAATGTTATTTAGTAAGTTATTCTTAGAACTTGTTACATCGTTACTGACACGGGGGACTTAGGAAATCTATTTAAAAAATGCCAAAACAACCCTCCGTGCCCTCAATATCACCACCAACTTAAAAATGTGTAATGGACACTTACAAATTGGTTTATCAAACAATATTTTCTACAATTTAGGTTATAGCACATTGCAAGTAGTAATTTATTACGAAGGTCAATTTTTAAAATTAGATAACGTTAACAGTTTGCAGTAAACAAGAGCCAAGTTATCCAGATTACAAAACGATAACAAGGAAAGGTTTGAAAAAAAATTACGTCTTTGATTGCGTAGGCCTACTGCACTTTCACTTTAATTAATTACTTGTGGCCTGAGTGTAGCGAACGAATATGTTGGTAGATTTTTATTTTCTTAAAAATAGATTCTCACGCATGGTTTTCAAAAGGCTTCAATTTGATAAATCGCAAGCCATATGTGTGCATTACAAATTTTTGAGATAGGTAGCTATGAGGGGGAGGGGTTTTGGGATTTTTTAAATAGGTTTTCTTAGGTCTCCCCTGATGATGCATACCTGTCCCTAGGTCAAATTTTACAAATCTCGTTCCGTCTTTTAAATACAGTAGGACAGTTATCCGAATCAATTGGGAATGGACCCCATTCGGATAATTGGATATTCCCCGAAAACAGGGTCTATTAACCTTGTCGGGATTGGCTTCGCGTTTACGCGACTGGAGTACACTATCCGCACGTACTACGGTCGCGTATGCACGTTTTAAAACTTTAACGATTGAGTACTATCATCGCGTTAACACGTTCACTGCTAAGGACGCACATGTGCGCTTGACACTGAACACTATGAGAAGCGACCGACCCACAGTGAATTGCGTGCTTCGCATGCCAACCCTCGTAATGGGAGTATTTTCAATACAAAATACATTGCGTGCTTCGCTCGCAAACCCGCGAATTTGGAGTGTTTTCAATATGCTATGCATTGCGTGCTTCGCACGCCAACCCCCGTATTGGGAGAATTTTCTATACACAGAGCGTTGCGTGCTTCGTACGTCAATTTTAAGCCTATGTACAAAAGCGCGCGTAGACAGAATCGTTATTTTGCAAATCGCAGTACGTTCCAGTCTTATTTTTACTTTCTCCCCCTATACCATAGTATATGGAGAAAGTATTGTATTCGTCCAAATTTTCGAGTTTGAGTTTTTGGTGGAAATATCCGTTTTGGGTTCCCCTGAACCTAAAAAAGTGGTTTTCGGAGTGATATCTGTGTGTGTGTCTGTATGTGTGTCTGTGTGTCTGTGTGTCTGTGTGTCTGTGTGGATGTTATCAGACCTAGAGCCTAAACCAGTCGTCTGATTTTGATGAAATTTGGTATGGAGGTACTAATCTACGGTATCTCCAGGTTTTTTTTTCATTTTTGTGAATTTTTTATTTTTAAGGGTAATTTTCCCATAAAACCCCTTAAAATAACGGAAAAATCAACTTTTCTCAAAAACGGCTCTAACGATTTTGATTAAAATTTTATAGTTTATTAGGGACCTATAGTGCTATAAACTGTAAAGTTTTAATCAAAATCGTTCGAGCCGTTTTTGAGAAAAGTTGGTTTTCCCGTTATTTTATGGATTTTTATGGGAAAACAACTTTAATACAAAATCACCTCTCCTACCCCACCCTACAAGTCACCGTGACGTTTAATAATTTAAATATGTTTGTGAGAAAGTATGTGCCAGTTCCTGGTACCGTTTATTTTTTCTGAAATCTGAAAGCGATTCGGATAATTAGAGATTCGGATATTTTTAGTTCGGATAATTGGAGTTTTACTGTAGTATAAAGTTATAAAACTAAATAACATTTTTGAGCGTAGAGAAGGAATTCGTCAGCTGATTTTCATTTTATTAAACCAGACATTGTTGGTGTTTTTAGTGCTTTCCAATGATATTTCACAAGATAGGTTTTGCAATTTCAAAAGGGGGCAAGATTTTTAACCAATCTTAAACACCACAAAAAGTGTTATAATAGGCCTATATATGGTAGTAGTTTTGAATTGATATAGAAATTAATTTAAATAATACTAACAATGTACGGACTTATTTACACTCTGTATTATTAATTTGGTTATTAACACGTTCACTGCTACGCAAATTTCGTATTTCCTGTGCTAGGAGCTGACGTTTTATTTTTTTATATTTATAACCTAAATGAGTAGAAATTACTTAATTTTTTATTATTACTTTACTTTTTGAACATTTCTACGTAATAATCGCTAATACTTTAAAGCGGACGCACGTGTGCGTCCATAGCACATAGGCCCACAATTAGAGTGCGAAGCACGCAATGCTCTGTGTATTGATAATTATGCCAATACGGGGGGTTGGCGTGCGAAGCACGCAATGCAATGTGTATTGAAAATACTCCCAATATGCGGGTTGGCGTGAGAAGCACGCAATGCATTGTGTAATGAAAATACTCCCAAGACTGGGGTTGGCGTGCGAAGCACACAATGTACTGTGCGCCGGCCGCTTCTCATAGTGTTTAGTGGCAAACTCACATGTGCGTCCTTAGTAGTGAACGTGTTCATATAGGCTAAATTGTCGTTTCTATCTCTGAAATTTCATCCCACTATATCCTTAGACTTAAAAGAGAAAACATTTCTCCTCTCGCTGACGTTTCCAGTCTTGACAAGTCATTTAAAATAACTAGGTCTACAGAAACCCAATTTCCCCGTCTTATATCGTGTATACACATTTTCTCTGTTGATTATTTCTCCTTACATAGCGCTCGTACAATTTACCAACAAACTCTATCTGTTCAAGTATACTGCATTGTTATTCTCTAGGCTTCCTTTCCTTAAGAACTTCATTTTTTATCGAATTTCCATAGGAAATATGAGCTATTGCAGTAGCTCTTATGGTAAGACCCAAGGTCGGAGGTAGCAAATGAGCACCGATCATGGTCCCCAGAACACGTTTTGGGGTTTCGTATATGTATATATTTATGTATGTATATGTGTGTAAAGGTTCTAACGGGGTTGGCGAGCGGAGCACCCAGGGGTCTCCTCTAGTTATTTTATAAAAGTTTGGGTTTTTTAGGACACGATTACCTGACCCATAAACAAATTAATTTGTTTTACAAACTTCACTAACTTAAACAAGGTCAAATTAAAGTTGGTTATTGAAATAGGCTACATTGTAATTTCTATCTCTGAAATTTCATCCCACTATATCCTTAGACTTAAAAGAGAAAACATTTCTTCCCTCGCTGACGTTTCCAGTCTTGACAAGTCATTTAAAATAACCAGGTCTACAGAAACCCAATTTCCCCGTCTTATATCGTGTGTATACATTTTCTCTGTTGATTATTTCTCCTTACAAATAGCGCTCTTACAATTTACCAACAAACTTTATCTGTTCAAGAATACTGCATTGTTATTCTCTAGGCTTCCTTTTCTTAAGTAAGACCTTTATTTTTCCCGTCTTTTAAAAGAAAGTTTAGCACCTCAAAAATCTATATACAGTTTAATTCAGAACTATGCGACAATGTCTCGGTAGCTCATTATATAGCTGCAAATAACAGAAACAGTTCATATGAACATAGACTCGAAAACGCTTCGTTTTCCAGATATCCGCCAACATTTTGTTTAGATTTTTTTACAAAATAATTCATATCTAGAGAAATATTTGTCTGATTGAGTTAAAAATTGGCGTGAAGTTTAACCTAACAAGGATCTATCTCAAGAAACATAATCGATTCTATCCAATCGTGCGTTTCAAAATGGCGACTGTTTGAAAATTTCAAACCAAAATTACTTAAAAACCGTACGTTTTAACAAAAAATGTCAAGGCACATTTTTTGTAGCACTTTTGATTGCCTATCGGATGTTCTAACTATCAAAACAATCAGATGAAAGATAACAGCTAAGTTAAAGATAATGACAGCAAATTAAATGTACATATAATATTGCTGTGTTTACTGAGTTGGTATAGAGGAAGCCGGGTTTCATAAACCAACCAATTATTACACATAACTTGAAACCATTATCCTTCAGTTACAAAATCATATAGGGAAAAGACGGAACCGTATATACGCGTAGTCTGGACTGACGCAGGTTATTCGTCTTTAAACGAGAACATTAGAAAACCTATTTGCAACCTCCCCAATCCAACTGACATGACGACTTAACAAAACCTAATATCGCACCCGTCATCAACATTTACTTGTATAAAGTTAAGTTAGTTCCGTCATTGGAAAGATAGATGTCTGTATGCTTTGTAATTACCATACGTAAAATAAATACAAACTTATTCAGCGACGTGTTTTCATTTCTCTAATAGAATCGATTTCGTTAATATCGAATAAAGTAGCACGATTAAACACAACTGTTAGACCTCGTTTGCGATGAAAACGGCGAGCGGTACGACAGAGTGCCAGCGGCGCTGCGGAAAATTGTCTTACCGATTTAGTTTCCTTCTTAAGTGTCTGCTGTAGCGGCGGCCATCTTGGATTTTAAGAGCAATGTTAATTTTAAAACCATTTATTTCGCATATTTTTATATATTTCGTATATATGCAAGGTCTCATTTTAACCACAGTCACAATACGCATCCGTTTAGTGTTTCACAATTTTTTAAATTCATTTCATTTGACATGTAATTGACATTTTTTTAAGTACCAAGTTTGAAGTGTTTTCTTTACACAATACAAATAAACGGTACCAGGAACTGGCACATACTTTCTCACAAACATACTTAAATTATTAAACAGATTCATTGTGACTTCATAATTGTAGCAGGGGTAGGAGACGTGATTAATTAAAGTAAGAGATTAACTAATAAATATTATTATTATTAGCTAGAGAGAAAATTGTTTGACCGATTTCGAACAAATTTGCACAAAACACGTCTATTAGGCCTGTATAGATGCAAGAAAAAAAAATTTAGAAAATTTTTGAAAAACAACTCCATTTTTGACAAAAAAACCCCAGAAATCCGTTATTATTATTATTATTAGCTAAACAAGAATTTTTCGAAAGATACGGTTATCTGCATATGGTAGGGTACATTAAGGGCTACAAATAAGTCAAATTTGATCAAAATCGTTAAAGCCGTTTTTTATAAAAAAAATAATAATCGTTTTTTTGGCTAAAAAAGTGGTTGTATTTAAATTTTTTTCAAAACCCTTTTTCGTGCATATATATAGGCTTAATTGACAGGTTTAGTGCACATTTGTTCGAAATCGATCGAATAGTTTTCGCTCTAGCTTTGTATACATACGGACAGTCATTTTGTAAAAAAACACTTTTTTGGACTCAGGGGATCCCAAAACGGATATTTCCACAAAAATCTCAACATAGATTTTGTTTACGATCACTATACTTTCCCTATACTATAGTATCGCGAGAAAGTAAAATTATAATTAAAAGTGAATCGCAAGCCGGATATGAAATTTTATAAAGAATTGATGGCTTTCTTCATCACTCAATACAAAAGTTGGATTTATAAAATGTTTTGAAATGAGGCAATGTCAAAGCGCTCAGCTGCAAGAATTTGCACTGTTCAGACACGGCTATAGAGAGAAGCGCTGGCGTCCCCGCGCTGGTTGCTTTCTCGTTTACTGGAGCAGACCCTCAAGGGTGTGCATACCAGGACGAAACAGTCCCATACAGTCCTTTTCAATACATTTAAGTCCTTTCATCGAATTTTCAAGATAATCTTTTGTAATTTGCAGGAAATCGTTCATAAACATCTAAATTATAATTAGTAGGGGGCAAAAAATGTTATTTGTACATTTTCAATTATGATATTTGATTGCAAACAAGGCGAAATACACGATTTTCAGTCGAGTCACTTGACTGCAGTAAAACATCGGAGCGAATTTTTGGAATACATTGAAACTTTCGGGAGTAAATAATGTCGTAAGCACATGGCACAAACTAAAAATAAAACCGGCATTAGTAAAAACGAAAGTGTATACAAGCGATATTCTAGTTACACTAAAGCTCTTTACCAATGTAATATCATAGGCCAGCCTTCTCAAGGTTGTATTCGATGCTTTTACACACTCTTAAATATGGGTGAGTGGCTAGGATACCAGTAGCGGATAAGGGACAGACTGACGCTCTCCGCTTTCGATCAAACTCGGATCATTTTCCAGCTGCCGCTCCACGTTCACCATTCTCTTTACTTTCATCAAATACATGAAGTATGAAATTTTATATTTCTTTGAAGTGAAAACGTCTATAGGCGCACCACGCCCAAAATTTGTTTATGCATATTTGTATATAGCAGAGTATATAGTTTTCTTGTTGGTGGGGGTGAATCGGACTTTACCGTGACGCGTTTCACCATGCATTTTGTGAAACGCTCCTAATGTGAAACGCTAATAAGTGAAACGCTCCTAAAGTGAGACGCTCTATTCCATCTGTATGAAAAAAGTGTTGGTCTTGCCGAGACTCTAACCGGCAGAGTCCATCACCATAGACTATCGCCTTAGCCGGTTAGTCCTCAATCGCATTGCTAATTTAGTATAATATTTGAGTTGGGTATACAAGTGTAACAGATTGCCCTACGTAATATTTTTAAGCAGTTAATGTTAATACAATGTATAGTTTAATTAGTAGACTAATACCTCTGAAATGGACATTGTGCTTCCTCATTTCATAATTTGTTTTAAAAAATTGAACATTGAGCTTCCTCATTTCGTAAGTTGTGTTAAAATGTTTACATTTCTCCCGTGTGGTCTTAAGCACACAATTACATTTTATATATATATAATGTTGTATATTCAACAAACAGTGACTTCTGTAAAATAAAACATAGTCTCTTCAAACAGTGTTTTGTCCCAGTGTTATTTCATCAAACCGTGTTTTGTCCATTGTGTTTCTTCAAAACGTGTTTGCTTCATATTTTTTAAATATAAAATGCTAATTTTAGGAGAAATAAATATTTCTGGTCCTTGATTAAATATGTTTTTTTTTTAGTTGCTATACGTTTATTTAGTTATTTTTAGTTTCTTAAGGGTAATTAAATATCATACTATAATTTTTTGTTATTTTTGAAAAGGTAGATTACTGTGACAAATCACTTTTTGAAAGTTACCTCCTCATTTGTAAATGATAACTTTCGCATTGTCGCTCGGTGAACCAATGACCATTACGGGCTTCATTCAAGTTAACACTGGAGGCGCCGTTCTTTGAGTCATCTCCGACACGCAACTTCCTTTTCTTAAATTCTGTTTAATATGTACAGTAAATGCCATAGAAATAAACAAAGTTGAAAAATATCCTATTCCAAGACTGTACAACTCTGTATGTTTTGTGTTCTTACTTGGGATAAAGAGAATGTCGTTACTTGGTCTATTCTCAAAGGATCGTGCAAAGTGCCTTCAGTATTAAAGCTATAAGAGGATAAAGGTAATGGGACAAAGTGTGACATCAATAATTCAACTCCTGTACTTTGATAACCTGGCGTGTGTTGTGTCTGCTTGTGTGTATAGTTCAAGATTCTGTGATAATGCGAAATAATGATCTAAAGTGAAAATTTATGTTTTCCACGTTATCTGTAAATCCAAAGTATTATGCATTGCAGTTTAAAATCAGAAGTTCACCGTTATTAAAACAAACAATTACAGTAAACGAACCTTTTATAGAATTTTCAAGTTAAAATAACAATTATAATTTGCGGGAACCTTTTTATGAACAAAAAAATATATATAATTTGTATGTTAAAACAATTTCAAATCGTATTTGTTGTGGCATTAAGCCACGATGGCCGTGGTTGTTAAGGAGTCAAAGCTTTATCAATCGTCATGCCAACCATCAATGGAAAAGTTCCGGGTTCAATTCCCATTGACCCCGAATAATTTTCTAAATGGTTTCTTAACAGACATCATTGGCTGTGGTTCGGATTCCACGTAAAACTGTAGGTTCCGTCTTCATTAGCCTTAAGTGCAAAACAGCAGGACGTTAAACACAAAAAAAATTTGTGGCATTTAATAAATGTTATGTTCATAAGGCTGATTGTAGTATTACTTATCGTATAAGATTCTCAATACTATACGAGAATATATTGTGAATTTCAAATATAATTAACAAAACTAAGCTTTATTTAATGTAATACTTGATTGATTTGATTTGATAATAACATTTATGTGTTTTCAACAATACTTGATTATAAACATAATATGTTAATACAAAGAGATTAACAAAGTAAAGGTACTATAATTCTCCCACTCTTATTGGAAAGTGGGGTTTAAGAAATTAATTAAATTCAAGTTGGATCTAATGGAGTAAGCCCTCAATCGCTGGCAATTTCTTGTTTGAGTCTTCGAAAAGTTTCACTAACATTTTTCGTTCCAGTGGAATTTTGCGTTTTTTAAAAGAAGTTGTTACAGAGGAACTGTAAGATTGGATGCATTAGGAATAAACTTTGAGTAATACATTACCATACCTAAAGATCTTCTAAATTATTCAATTGATGTTGGTCGTTTAATTTTCAGGAATGCGTTGATCTTTTCGGTTGATTTAAGGATTCGGTTGTGTTCAAAAACATGATCTAAGAATTATATGCGTTCTTTGGAACATGAACACTTATCGCGGTTGAGATGTGAATCAAATTTTTGTAGTTGATTGAGAGATGCATATAGATTATATCTACATTCTTCTAATGTTGATTCATGAACTACAATGCAATCGAAGTAATATTCAGTCTTAGGTACGTTCTTAAGAATTTGATCTATAATTCGATTGAACCCAGCAGGAGCGGTTTTGATTCCGAAAGTCAGGCTGTTCATCCTGTTTGTTCCTCGGCGAGTCGTGATGGTTTGCATTTCACTTGATAGTTGATCAACTTGAATGTGTAGATAAGCCTTGTATAAATCTAACTGACAAATATATTTGGAGTTCCATAGACTGTTTAATATTGTATTGGATAATAGGCATCTGTTAGCTTTTCATTTACAATTACTTTATAATCAACGAACTCCGCCATTCGCTTTTGTAATGATGACAAGAGGAGATCCTCAGTCACTGGGATCGATTTTGCTGATGGTTCCTGCAGTTTCAAGAGATTTTAACTCATGGTCCACTTTTTCTCTTATGACGTAAGGTACGTTTTTCAATCGTGTCTGTTTCCTGATGCAGAATTTTTATTAGACTTTTCAGACAAATTAAAAACATACGAATGCGCTATGTTGCTCTCCGTGAAATATTAGGCGCTACTTCTTATAACAAATTGTAGCCTGGGCACACTTACCGTGTTGAAAATACATAACATGTACCCGGTTAGATATAGTCAGTTGTTTGTAGGTCTGCAGAACGAAGTAAATTGAAAGTATTGTACAATAAACGGTACCAGATAACTGCCACACACTTTCTCCCAGTTGAAACTTTATACCTTCCCAAGAGTAGCATAGGAGGTGGTTATTTAGAATTGAAAAAGTAGGACATACCATCGAAAATATTAGATGCATGTAACACACATCCATATTATATTGTTATATTATAATATTATTGTTATTATTATTAAAACTATTCTATCGATTTTGAACAAATTTGCACCAAACATGTCAATTAGGCCTGTATAGATGCACGAAAAAAGGTTATGAAAAGTAACCAGCTTTTTGGCCAAAAACCCCAAAAATCAGTTATTATTACTACCTAAACGAATATTTTTAGAAAGATGTGTTTTTTTTTTGCATATGGTAGGGTACATTAAGGGCTACAAATAAGCCAAATTTTATTAAAATCGTTAGAGCTATTTTTGAGAAATATCTATTTTTCTCGTTTTTTGACCATTTGTGGGCGGTAAAACCCCTTAAAAATCCAAAATTTGAAAAAATCTAAAAAAAAAAAACACCTGGAGATATTCCAGAACTACACCTAAATACCAAATTTCATCAAAATCGGACAGTTGGTATGGTCTCCAGCTCTGTACACATCCTAACAGACACACAGACACACGGACACATGGACACACTTTTTTGGGTTCAGCGAGCACCAAAACAAATAATTACACTAAAAATATTTTTGGGTTCAGGGAGCACCAACACAGATAATTCCACTAAACAATTTTTGGGGGTTCAGGGAGTACAAAAACAGATAATTCCACTAAAAATTCAAATTCGAAAATTTGGACGAAAACAATACTTTCTCCATATACTACGTTTAGGGGGGCGAAAGTAAAAATATAAGTGTTCGACGACTTCTAATCTCAAAAAATAACACAAAGTGCTTGATTTTTCACGGGAACTTGTTAGTTCGCTAATAAACAGGATGTAAAACACGATTTTCAGTTGAATTGCTTGAAATGTTTGGATCAACCTAAGCCATATATCATAAATTTCATTGGACTTTGCGCTCGCAGGTAAAAACCTTGCGGTCTCGTATCAGAATCTGCCCAAACGTTGATTTGCAACCGGGTAATTTTATAGTATTTTCCGTTTTGATAGATATTGGTGTAACCTAACGGGCTGCAAGGTTGTGCAAAAAAACAAAATGTGCAGAATAATTTCCTAAGTTTGTTTTATAAACCCCTAAAAAAGTTTAATTATGGTAAGAAAAATCTAGAAAAATGTTTACTTCAGGTCAAAAAATGCGCTTCAGGTTGTTGAACATTTGGGGCTAACAAACTTAGAGCGACTTAGAAAACCAAAGTGCTCCAAATTTGGACCAAATCGAATATACAATACAGCTGTTAAAGAGGGAACACATACATAGATGTATATATTATATACACAAAGTGATCCAGACGTATTTGACTCCTTCCGTAAACGCCAACCATATCCAAAATGGCGGTTATGTTATCAACATAATGAATGTTCCTACTAAACAAAACAAGTTATTTTTCTCCTTGGAGGGGGGGGGGGGGGTTGAACGCTTGTAAAACTGGAACTATTAATCGAAACACATTTAAAAGCCCCTTTTCTACCTCTTTAGAGACAAGATACTTTCTATTTTAAACTACTAAAATGCTGGATTAAAAAGTGTTGTATTTTTTGACCAAAACAAGTTTTACGGCAGCCACTTTGGATAGCGTTGCCGCACCTTACTTTGATTGGTATCAAAATGTTTGTGATTTAAGGATACCAAAAATTGTGTGTCTCAAGCATACATTTAAAATTTTTGAGTGGCATCCAACAGGACCCCTCCGGGGAGGGGAGATGGTCTTAAAAGTTTGTAAAAGTATTTATTAATCATACAAAGACATTCCAAAATTTTCATGCTGTTGGTTGTTTTGGAAAACCTGGTATACATACAGGGTGACCCACGAAGAGGTTTAAAAGTTTGATTTTGTAAAGCTCCCCCAGTGTTGTACATAGGGAGAAAATTCATACATTTTTCATTATTAAACCGTTTTGTTTCTGCAAGTGTTGTACTGCAAACGTTTTCACAGACAATTTTTAAACCCTCTATTGTGGGGTGTGTAAAGTTTCAAAAAGATCGATGCATTAATGGGCAATCCATACAAAATCAAACATTTAAACTTCTTCGTGGGACACTCTGTATATAATTTTTAATAACGCAACAAAATGTGTTTCAAGACCAATAGAAATTGTCATCTGATGAGATATTGCACATAACCAAGGTGTTATATCAGTATAAAACTAGATAAAAACTAACTTTGGGAAAGAGCAAAAAATATTGTAATCGTCAAACAAATTACATGACAAATTGAACGTACGTAAATAGACATACAAGCAAGTAAATGCTGTTACATTAGGTACAATAATTTATCTCCATTTCAGATAAATTTATTGGTAGTAGTAAAGTACAGCTTTTAGCATGTGATAACTGTATGTTAGTTACTTTACTAGGCCGATGGTTGGGAGAGATTGTGTGCATTATGTAATTGCTGCTATCAAATCTACTTTGTATACGCTATTTCATTACTTTAGCTAGATACAGTACCGGTACTTATAGTTTATAGTTAAATTGTCACCAGATGTAGTTGTATAGTTGTTCGTCAAGAGTCTATGTGCTAATGTTTAAATAAGTTCTGCAGGAAAATATTATAAACTAGGGGAGACCCCTGCGTGCTCCGCACGCCAAACCCCAATGGAACCTTCTAAAAACATACGTTATGTTTTATTTATAATAAAGGTGTAGGATTAATAATAACCTCAAAACTAAGATGGTAAATAATTGTAAGTGTTCAAATTAAATTATTTCTTATATTTTATAACAGCAATTATAAAAATGGTTAAAAGAACCTGCAAGGCTCAGGTCTACACTTTAATACCCTAACCTAAAAGCTAGAAATACAGAAATAATTGCTTCAAATTTTGAAATCAGCTGTTAATGGAAATATTGGAGCAAACTGCTATATTATCTGTTATTTTATTCAATTGGTTGCTATGGTAATAAATGTAAATACATGTGTTGGTTTATCATTCTAGGCCTAACCTAAGAATTTTTTCCGACTAAATTTACAAATCTATATAGTAATAAACGGTATCAGTTAACTGACACAAACTTTCTCCCAACTTACTGTAGTAAAAATAATATTGTTTTTAATCATTTTATTTACAAATTTTTAGAACAAAACAAAAAAATAATATTCTACCTACGTCAATCGTATAAAAAATTATTGTCCCAGGCGGGATTCGATCGCGCGACCTTTGAACTACTGGCCGTGCTCGCTACCGTGGTGCTACCCCGTGCGGCCGCTGCCGCGATGCTAGATTGACAACACAAACTTGTTTATTTTTTAACATTTCCCCATAATTATAAAACGCCGAAGTTTTGATAAAAGCGGGTGGTGTCATTTTGTTTGGCATCTTAAGCACTATAAATACTGAAAATTTGATCAAAATCGTAAGAGACGTTTTTGAGAAATTTGCATTTTTGTCGTTTTTTATGGGGTTTTAGGGGTAAATTACCCTTAAAAATTAAAAATTCCAAAAAATGAAAAAACACCTGGAGATATTAGGGTTTAGTACCAAATTTCATGAAAATCGGACCAATAGTGTCCTCTCTGGTCGTGTATACATACAGACAGACTGACAGACAGACACCACTCTAAAAACACTTTTTTGGGTTCAAGGAGCACCAAAACAAAAAATTCCACTAAAAATATTTTTGGGTTCAGGGAGCACCAACACAGATAATTGCACTAAACAATTTTTTGGGGTTCTGGGAGCACCAAAACAGATAATTCAACTGAAAATTCAAATTCGAACATTTTTACGAAAGCAATACTTTCTCCATATACTACGTATAGGGTGGAGAAAGTAAAAATGAATTGCTGTTCCTTTGTAAGCGCATCACTTGAGAACGGCTGGACCAATTTGGCTATTTTTTGTTTTAAAATGTTCGGTATAGTCCATACTAGGATTTTATATAAAGAAAAATTTGAAAAATGTCCCGAAAAAGTTTCAAACTTGGGAAAAACTAAACAGCCTTTTTTTCAATACCATAGCGCACAAAAACAGCTGTTCATACAAAAAGCTTAGCAACCCCTCATGTTTGTTTACATTCATTACTATAGCAACATTACTTAGCAAATTTGAAGAGTATTAGCTTTTTTTAGGTTACATTAGGTTACGTTGACAAACTAAAAACAAACACAAACAAAAATCAACGAAAAATGTTTACAGAATTATAATTCAATTCAAATATCTGTTGTTGTTACATATTATATATAAAACAACTGATTTGGATAAAAAAACCGATCTTAATTTTAGGTTAGGCCTACAACGAATCAAAACTCGTTTATTGGCAACCAATTGGACTAACTTATAATCAGGGTTTTTGCAATTCTTCACAAATCTCAGTTTTTTTAGATTAGGCAAAAGCAAACAAAAGGTTTACTGTATCTACTTATATAAAGCTGATTCATTGACATTAATTATTAGGCACTTCCCGTAATCGGACCCCTCTCAACTTTATACTTGAATTAAAGCTCTCGACGAGAAACTTTTGGGAAAATTGCCAGAAGTTATTTAACATTTTTTAATTTTGCAAGCACCTTTTGGGCGGGCAAGATTTTTTAGATTTTTTTAATTTTTCCATTTTTTCACTTTGAGCGCGTTTTGTAAGAAAACGGTAAGAGATAGCAAAAATGTTAAATACAAAAGTTGTAGAAAATTAAATTTCAAAGAAGAGATTTTCCGTCAGATTCAAGATCCAATCATCCCTTTAGCCGCTATTAACCTAAGAAGGAGCTCCGCCAAACAATCGTTCAAATTTCCCATGTTAATCTTATGGAGATAATGTTTAATGAGTTTCAGTCAGCTGCCAAATAAAACAGCTGATTTGTGCTCGGTCACCTATGTACAAACGAGCCAAAGATTAACAAGATTCTTTAGCGAATTTTCCAACTGCGAGCGAAGCGAAGCAGCCATCTGAGGCCGAAGGCCGAGGCGGGGTTGGGACGCGAAGCGTCCAGGGCCAGAGCCCCTAGTTATCTATAAAGGTGTACAAATTATAAAAGTAAATTTGTGTAGTATATTCTTAAGTGGCATAAAAACCATTTTGCAATTCGATTACTTAAGTCAATGTAATGAAATGGAATAACTACCCTTTAAATTAAATCAAGCAATAGCGAATTATTGCTGGGTCCACTAGAATTGAAATAAAAAAAGATTTTTATCGAAATCAATTATAGCCTATGTTAATCAAGGATAGTGCAGCTTTCGAAAGATTACCCCCTGCATACAAACAAACAAAAAAACAAACTTTACCTCTTTATAATATTAGTATAGATTATATTATTGATGCAATACAACTAAGATCAGTATTATTTACAACCAACAGTAGGTTAACAAACTAAAAGCAAACACAAACAAAAACTTCGAAAAATACTTACTGTATTATAATTAAATTCAAATATCAGCTGTTACATATTATAAACTAGCTAGTGCCTGTGATTAAATAAATAAAAGGAATACCGGGTAAATATTGTGCCTTACCATTACACACGCAATTAAAAAAAAATATTTTAGATCCGAGTTCCATACAAAAACGCACAGTGAGTTTCGCCCAACTCGACCTATGAATCGGTTTTAGGTTTACTGTCCGTAAATTATTAGCTATGCATCGACAAACGCTAAAAATCCCTTTTCCGCCAGTCTGTTACTCATGACTCTTGAACGAACATAAAAATACAAATCAGGGTTTGAGGTACAACGTCTATGAGTACATTTCACATTATTGCATACTGTTTTGATTTATATTTAACTGTTAAACCAGCGATTACAGTAAATTAAAACAAACGATCTTGTTAAGTGTTGAAAGTGTTACGCTTTTGATTCAAATAATTTGTTTTATTTATAATGGCCGCGTGTCACATCCGTCCGCAAAACCCATAATTTTTACATGTTGTTTTAAAGTTTTTAATATGAACCCTAAATATTTTCGGGTTAAAAAGTACCTTAGATTAATCTCCAAAAAGTCCTCCATGTGCAACTGAAAGTTTTCGACAAAATTGTTTCAACCGTTCCGGAGATTAGTCCAACAAACAGACAGATAGACAGACAGAAAAATAATAAAAATGCATGTTTACACTGTTTAGGTTTTGGTAAAATTTGAATAAACATATGAGCTTAAACAAAGTATTTATTTCAAATTACAGACAGACACTTTGATTTGATTTATACAGTGTGTAAAAAAAGTCCGTCCCACCTTTAATTTTTTTTCTTGTTAAAACAAACAAATATCTTTTGGGGAACGGTACTAACTTAATCCAAAGTATCTTTTGACGTTATCGGGAATTTTGAGTGTCCCCGAAAAATGGGGGATTTTGGGGGCAACTCAAAATTTTTAAACGGGAAGTATGGTCATGTGATACCTCATTTTAAAGGTCTATTTAAGACTAGGAAAATGACGTAAAGAAAATAAAATTCGGACTAGCCCAAACAAAATGGCGGCCCTAAACGTGTTGAAATAAATCGACATAAAGTTGCTAATCGACGAAAAGGAAGAGTTTTTAGAAAAAAGTTCAAGAGACAAAAAATGTTTATTTCAAAGTGCAGGCCTTTTCTGTTATATCTCCGCATTTACAAACTATTCTCTAAAACTATTTTCTATTCTCAAACTATTTTCTATAGAATGAGTATTAATCGGGAATGTCCAAATAACTATTTACAACTACTCCATAACATATAAGGAAGGAAGTTTCCAGTTTTTGTTTATATTAGATAAGGCTTATCGCAAACGCGTAACTTTACTATTCGAATCTAGCCTAATATGTTTGCAGACAACGACGTTGTTTTACATTTTACTGTTAAATGTTGAATACAGGTAAACATACTGTGACTAAATAGGTTAGGTTAGAACCTTTTAGGTTTTTTTTAATTATTATTTTTGCACTTCTGTTGCCATAGGTTAGCCTAGAATCGAATAGTAAAGTTGCGCATGTTTAACAATTTTGTATTATTTTTTCCCAACAATTATACGTTCAAATGGTGAGTAAATATTATATTTCACATTTGCAGTTCTATCCCGAATCCTCATTCTATAGAAAATAGTTTGTTAATGCTGGGATATAACAGAAAAGACCCCAAAGTGCTTGAGCTAAAAAATTGCTTTCAAATCGATTTCGTAAATTATATTTTTTCAAAATTTTCTAAGATGGAGGAATGAAAATAAAATTTACGAAATCGATTTGGAAGCAATTTTTTTAGGTCAAGCATTTTGAATTAAACCTTTAAAATGAGGTATCACATGACCATACTTCCCATTTAAAAATTTTGAGATGCCCCCGAAATCCCCGAACATTTCCAATAACGTCAAAAGATACTTTGGATTAAGTTAATATCGTTCCCCAAAAGATATTTTTTTTAACAAGCAAAAACGTTAAAGGGGTGTGGGACGGTTTTTTTTAGGGTCTCTATCCCTGCTCGATAAAACCTGCAGTGATAAATAGTGATGCCAATGCAAACTACAAAATCCCAAATTTTGTTCATAACTTGCATATTTTTTATACATTTTTATTAGGAATAGGAATCTCTGTTGGGTGGTGGGGGTAGATGTGGCCTGTACGTAATGTAAGACATTATATTGAAATAGACACCCAATATCCCCAACATCTGTCCACATCTACCCTAATTTTGTCTTTAATTTTTACATTTTTATCAGGAATTTTAACCCTACAACTGTCCATGTTAATGTTTTGCAACGCCGAGTCATTTCGGTGCATGTGCAAACATATTTTCAAAAATTCGCCACTATAGTATTGTATACCAATCCAAAAGTGTTCTGTACCTTTTTTGTAGAGAAAGGTTCAAAGAATTCATACATGCAATTAAAAAATGTATGTATGTAAAATTGTAAGAGTTATTAGCTCAAGAAACTAAAAATGTTCAATAACGAAAGGAAAATGTTCAACTTTAGACCTACAAAACAAGTAGTAAACGATTTTGGTAATTTTTTCCATAAATGTAAAAAAGTTTCGTAATTTAGTTCTAAATAGTACTGTATAAAAACATTTAACATTTTCAAAACAGAGTTTTTATGTTCCTACTACAAGTCTGCTATCAAAAGTATGCCAAGTTAAAAACGTAATTTACTAATATATGCTTTGCCCAAAAATGAAATATTATTATAACAAAGTGTAGAGAATAAATCAAAGAACTGAACTGTATACTTGTAAATTATCTTTTCATAAAAGTTTTGGACTTAGAATTATTTTAATAACAAAAGTGAGAAAAGATGTAGGAATATCTTGCCCGTTCACGCTATACAGGATGCGCGCGCAAACTCCTATTTCTACCCGTGTTATAAAAGTCCGTTAGGCTTCAAATTTGAACGTTACATGAGACCGTATTAGCAGTCACTTTCCCACGGTTCTACACAATAAACTGTTCAAATATAGCATATTTGGTTTACAGGGAAAGTTAGCTTGAAGCATTATCTTTACAAAGATACCAAAATATCTATAAGAAACGATTGAGGTCACACAGCTATCACGTGAACTAATTAACGCTGTTTATTGGTTGGAAAACTGACCAATTGCAAGGGTCTACAAAACCCCTTACAACTTCAGAACTATTTGTCCGATTTTTGATTGGATGAAAGTTTTGGATAGGGGAAATTGTGATGAATCCATTGATACATAGGTTTAACTAAGAAAACCTATAGGGCGGGCTTTAGAGTTTAACGAAAGTTGAGTTATTTCGTTATGTTTTGTATGAATTTTCGGGCGCCGATTGATTTGTAGAAAACTAATAAACTGCAACGATGATTACGTATGTAAATATACGTTTTAGAAAAAAATTGAAAATACAAAAATTAAAGTTTAGATCATTACCTTTCCAACGGGTTTTGATTTATTGTGATTGGATAATTTTTAGTGGGTGAAATACTCATTACAAGTAGAGTTGTCAAAATTGATCGTTTTTACGTGCCACGCCCCCACGACCACTCAAATTGAGTAGTCTGACAGTTGCAGGGTTAAAAAATTTTCGGAATAAAATGTAGGCTGAAATATTTGCTGAAAAGTGACTCTACATGCAAATGAAAGTTTCGACAAAATTGGTTCAGCCGTTCCAAAGATAAGCCCGGACAAACAGAAAAAACCGCATGTTTTGGTTTTGGTAAAATGTGAATAGATATGAGCTTAGAAAAAAGTACTTATTTCGAATTCACAGATAGACACTTCAATTTTATTTATAACGTATAGATCTGTTGTAGATTAATGGTGAAAACAAAACGAGTACCGCAATTAGAATTAGGGATGGTCGTGTTATTTTGCTCTCTGTCTAACATTTTCAATGTACAGGTCACCGCTCAACCATCATTTTCGTTACAATATCACAGGATACAATAAATCGACCACGCAGCTGAACCGCTGACGTGAGTTGAGCAAATTTCCAAAATTAAGTTTATAGGCCTATGTTTCAACCAACATTTTGGGAAATAGGTCTATTCACGACGGTGCTGAATAGCTGCAAAATGGTTCGTACGCCTTTCCGCATATTGAGAGTATCTTCAATACAAAATGCATCGAACCCAGGACATTTACCTTTCCGTGTTAAGGCACTGACAACCCCCCCCCCCAAAAAAAAAAGCATTGCGTGCTACGCACGCCTTTCCGCATATTGAGAGTATCTTCAATACACAATACATATCGTGCTCCGCACGCCATTCCACATATTGGAAGTATCTTCAATACACAAAGCATTGCGTGCTTCGCACGCCAACTCCGCGGCAGGACCCACTACATGGCTTTGAACTTTGTACTATTATGGTATTTTACGTTTTTGATCGATTTTGGGGGAACCAAGCGAGCTATAAGGTCGCGTAAAAAAATGAAATGTGCAGAATAACATCCCACATTTATATTTGTAGAAAAAACTCTAAAAACAATTCATTCTCGTAGGAAAAATCTAAAAAAATTGTTACTTCCAGTGAAAAAAGTGCTTCCGGTTGTTGGATTTTTTTGGTTAACGAACTTGTCCGAGCTATGTAGACAACCAACATGTGTACCAAATTTGAACCAAATCGGACTTAAAATGCGGCCGCTAGAGTGCGAACACTTATGTACATTAATGACACCCCAAAACGTGCTCTGAGGACGATGATCGGTGCTCATTTGCTACTCCCGACCTGTTTCCTACCAAAAGGGCCACTGCAGTAGCTCATTTTTCCTATGGAAATTCGCTAATAATGTGTCTTCGACTTGGGCCTCCGACGGGGTTTGCAAGCGAAGCGAGCAAGGGGAAGCCCTAGTATTTACATATGTATACAGTATATAAGCGGCTTTGTCCTGACTGACTGGAATCAAAATAGAGCAAAAACTTGTTAAGATAAAAGTAAGCAAATTTAAATTTGTGTTCTTATGTTGTCATAACCGCATACTAAGAAAAAATTTAGCAAAATGTTTATTTTGAGACGTAAAAATGCTGAAAATACGTAGGTTTTCTGTAATTCCTATAAGAGATAAAACAGCTGATCAAAAGCTTAGCAACGCATGTTTGTTGAATTCATTTACACGCACTACCATAGCAACCAACTTAGCTAATTTAGAATCAGTTTATTGTTATTCAAAACCAACAGCTTTTTTAGGTTATCTGAACAAATTAAAAACAAACGCGAACTAAAATCAACGAAAAAGTTGCTGACTACGGAATTACAATTAAAACATCTGTTGTTACCTATTCAAAATAAAACAACTGATTCGGATCAATAGCTAAACACAAATTTAGATTAGGCCTATACGGAACACACACACATATTTCTTAAAAACATTTATATTTATTACCACACCAATGTACTTGGCAAATTAAGAAACGGGGGTTTTTCAACGAATATCGTTTTTAGGTTATGTTTATATCGCCCTATTATATAAAAAAAATCCTGTCATTCACGCAAAACAATGGCCTTATTGCGCATGCGTCAGGATCTGTGATACCGCACCCCCACCACCGTATTTCGATTGAAGTGCCTCTGTCCTAATCAATAATTATTTTAGGAAAATTATACAATACTGTAATTTGTTGCCATGTGCTTCGCCGCGAGTAGCCGTGGGGATTGGCGAGCGAAGCGAGCAATGTGGTGCCTCTAGCAGTAATATAATTCGAAATAGTGATTTTAGGTGTTATTTATCTATAATATCGCATAGTTCCGCAGCTAGATGTCTTGTACGGAACGGGGCATTGCTTTGCAAATGGTCTTTGCGAGTACCAGAGCGACAGTGTTGGGCCTACACTGGACATAAAACCAACGTTTTGTGCGAGCAATTCACATCCACGTCTCGTGAGTGCCTGCCACAAACAGTCACCACAGTCATAACTATTTCCCTGTTTGACGCAAATAACATACCGTCTCTGGTGTAATGCAAATCCTGGTTTTGCTTGATATTGTGGTAAACAGAATTGTGGTCTGTACAGAATGTAACCGTTCTAAAACCTGTAGTGCTTAGTACATAATACAGGGTGAGGAAAGAGTGTGGATATATTCTGGTGGATAGATAACACAACATTGCATTAACATGCTACATAGGGGAGACCGGGGTTAGTTGGCGCACTTTTTACGTTTTTTTTCTTCAGTTGTATATAAAGCATGAGAATTTCGGTTTTGCTTAGACATATTAATTGCCATCTTTCCCTTCGAAATTTATTTTTGAATTAATTTTTTATACATTTTTTGTTTGACATCTAAGGACTTAAAGTTAACAAAACACTTGCGCCTACTTACCCCCATGTCGGGGCAAGTTGGCGCAGTACCTGGGGCAAGTTGGCGCAATATAGTAACCACTATTAAAACAGATACACATGAGTGATTTAACTGGGAACTAAATAAAACAACACCACCTTAGCTATAAACTGGTTAATTTAATAGGAACAATTGGTAAACTAATGTATAACTTGAAATAATATAAGGATAAAATTGAAATTTGGATTAATAAAAGAATATAATAGAAATCAGTAAACAAATTAAAAGATAACATCACAATTTTGGACATTAGAGAGCACTTAAATTTTAAATTAATTAGTATACTTAAGGTATATTCCATATCATCACATGAGTCACAGTTTGAGCAATTAAAGAAAATGTCTGGTCCTCCCGCACATTTTTCATGATCCCACATATGACATAAAGTGCACCTTATCCAAGGCTCTCCTGGTTTGCTTTCTTTATAGGAGGAAAGACAATACAAACACAAAGTGTCGTCCTCTTCGTCAGTGTCCTCATCTGATTGGTTTCGCTGTTCATCCCTCTTTTTTCCAGGAGTTTGAATACATTTTTGAACTTTAGCAGGTGTCTTTCTTGGAATTTTCACCCTTGCATTTTTTTTCGGATTCCAATGCATTTTTTACGGGCGTGTCCCTCAAAATAGCTGTAGTTCTTTTACGTTTTCCTCTACTATTCTTGCCTAATCTTGCTCCGGCTTTTGGATAAGGTCTTACTTGCTCTGGTGTTAAGACAGTAGGGATATCTGGACAGTGTGACGGTCTTACAGAATGCCTGGGTGGAGAAATTGCAAGATGTGAAACTGTTTGAGAGGGAATATCTGGCCGATGTGATGGCCCTGGAGTTGGTTCGAAAGGACGAGTTCCAGAGGGGAAAATATTAGTCCTATTACTAGAAATACAAGGGTTTGTATCGAGAATTTGGGGCGATATTTCTTCATAAATTCATAAATGTTTGTGAAAATGCAACGCGGGGTAAGTAGGCGCATGCGCCTACATACCCCAAAGTTGTTGCGCCTACTAACCCCGACTCGCCATTTTTAGTGATTCAGCTTGTAGAACAATAACAAGCGATTGCAAAGGTTTGGTAAATTATTTATCTACACCTAGATATGTATAGAATCAAATTCCTTATTGAATATTCTATTAGCATTACTGGTGTGTCCTTAAAAAAAACATTTAGTACAGTAGTAAAAAGTTACTTATCTATGTGTGAATGAATAAAACAAGTGTAGCGCAGTCAAGATGAATCAACGTTGTCTCTAAACACTGTCACGAAGCATATCCGGAAAGAAAAAGACGTAGGCAAGCCTTTCAGCGCTGCCAACGTCCTAATACGAAATTTACCGCCACTGCGCCAACTTACCCCTGCGCCAACTAGCCCCGGTCTCCCCTAATACAAATCGAACAACAACGCACTTAATAAATTATAAATTACTTACACCGTCTGTGGGTTCTATTTTCTTTTCTTTAAGCGTTTCGCGGCTCGAGTCCCATCATCATATCTCCACTCATTTGAGGTAGTCAAACGTTCGAATAATTCGACCACGCAGCTGAACCGCTGACGAGAAGTTGATGTGTATTAGGGTTTCAAGTAAACATTTGGGAAATTGGTCAACGTCATACTGCGAGTACAAAATATCGTATATTAGTTGAATATCACTTCAGCCATCTACTCTACCACACACTCTGCTTCGTTATGGTCGCGGCGGAAACTCGTACTTTTGGTTCCATTTAGGAAATTTGTATGGTATTTTACTTTTTCTTGAACATATCACTTTTTAGATCAAGAAGCCCTTTTAGACATTGCTTCGGCCTGATGTGTGAGGAGGTGCTGGCACTGATTAATAAAAATTAAGAGTATGGTTGTCTAGCATCAGCTTTAAAAATTACTTTATGCTTGTTTAGATGTTTAGCATCTACTTTCAGTATAAGTTTATACTTGGAGCAGATGTTAGACATTTACAATTACATCGACCTGACTTGTGCTGGCCCTCATTAATACAAGTTAAGAATATGCTTTAAGCAAATACTAGTAAATATAAGCATGCATTATTTAAACAAAATGTACCAATTTACCAAACGTATTCGTCTTCAACATTACAGATTACTTTGTTCAAGTTGCTATATTTTTTAGTTTAAATTCCAATAACACAATACATTTACTTGTATTACACAATATGATTGTTTAATGCGTATTATTTATTCCACCAGGTACGCTGTCCAGAGAACGAATCTAGGTCAACCAAACACAGGTAAACTAAAGTATTGATAACAGGGTAGAGAGATTATACGTTTACTAATTAATTGTGTGCTGGTTTTATGCTTTGTTTGCACAGAAACTGTGTTATACAACTGTCGGACGTCTGTTTAACTATTTTACATTTAAAACAACATTATATAAACTAATATCATGCAACATTATTAAACTCTCAACGGACTTCACCCGCCTTACGTTAGAAACTGTTGTTATAACTGTATAGTTGTTAGACAAGATGTGTTGCCATCAAATATAATATTCTTCGAAGAAATACACAATAAACACAAAGTTCTGTGAAAAAATACAAAATCACGACACTTCGCGTCCTCAGGTGACGTAAGTCCCAGATGTTAGCGTTTTTCATATCAACCTTTCCGAAAGCCTAAGGCCGACCTTTGACCGCCGACAAAATGTTTGCAGCAAAAGACATCAATGGTTTCATTTTGACTGGAAACAATTTAAAGCACACTGAAACAAATAAGCATAGCTACAATATTTTGTAGTCGGTTTTATTAATTATCTTACTTCACTATTATTTCTAATAAATAATGTCTTCTGATGAATGTGTGCCAATAATTATTTATGAAGATATAAGTGAAACTAAAAGATTACAAGCTGACCCGTACGGCGTTGCCCGTGGTGGTTGGTATTTTCAGTCTTTTTAACGTAATTGTATTATTTTTAAGTGTTCAGTCAGTGAGTGGTATTTGGCTTTTATATATATAGATCTTAAATAATAAAAGCACTATTGTAATAATAATAAAAGTTCTGAAATTATGATTTTAGTAAATTTGATCCCCCCAAACCCCGCCTAAAATTTCGAAATTATTCATGCCCTTTCTTAGTGAGCACCTATGGCCCTAGAGGAAGCGACACACCAAATTTCATTCCAATCCGTTCAGTAGTTTTGAAGAAATCGAGATTTAGTAATTTTTACCCAGAAACCCCCCTAAAATTTCCAATTTTTTAAAACCTTCTTTTAGTGAACACTTATTTCCCTAGAGGAAGCTACATACCAAATTTCATTCCAATCCATTCGGTAGTTTTGAAGAAATCGTGATTTAATAAATTTGATCCCCCCAAACCCCCCTAAAATTTCGAATTTTTTTCAAACCTTTTCTTAGTAAGCACCTATGGCCCTAGAGGAAGCTACATACCAAATTTCATTCTAATCCGTTCGGTAGTTTTAAAGAAATCGTTTTTTAATAACTTTGATGTCCCCAACCCCCGCCTACAATTTCGAATTTTTTCAAACCCTTTCTTAGTAAGCACCTATGGCCTTAGAGGAAGCTACTTACCACATTTCATTTCAATCCGTTCGGTAGTTTTTGAGAAATCGTGATGAGTGAGTCAGTGAGTGAGAGGTATTTCGCCTTTATATATATAGATTAATTTGACTATCGGTAATCATACAATATTTTAAAATTGGTACTAAATGCGGTCCCACAATCAGAAGAGTGAGGGGCCTTCGATGACGATCCACTGGTGACGTAGCACGACTTCCAGTTAAATCATTCAAATTTTGGTATAAAATGTTCATAAAGGTTAGTTTAAATTTTCTTTTTCTTGACGCTGATAGTTTTTCAACATCCGGGAAAACTTTTTTCTCAAAACGTCAGCGTTGGGTTCGCCATTCGGGCTGATCATTAGCTTCGTGAATTCAAAAATTCAGTCATAGGATCACCTGATGCAATTTAAAAGGTGAATATAAACAATTAAATTAATTTAGTCTAGAAGTTTAACTTAAAATTATGTTTTTTTGTCATCAATGATTTTACTCCAGGTTTAAATTTGATTATAATTATTTGTATATTATATATTTATTTATATCTAATTATTCTGACAATATTAAGTGTACTTTGCTAGTAAAGATCTTTTTAACATTTAAATTAAAGCTGCAGAAGAAATGACTTGAGAATCTTGGGAACTTTTTAACATGAAGTAATCTCGCTTGCAACCCTTACATTAAATAAATAATACTTTTTTATTTGAAGCTGAGTATTAAAATTTGTTGCTTTTAAATTTTGAGTTATCAATAATTACCGGTACTCTAAGTTTAAATCTTATTATTATTTTTATATTATATATTTATTTATTTATATCTAATCATTCTGAAAATGTTTCATTTAATGTATTTTGTTACTAAAGGCGTTTCTTGGGATATTCAAGTAACGCTGCAAACAATATTACTTGATAATCTTGGTAACTTTCCTTAAAGTAATCTCGTCTGCAACGTAACATTAAATAAAAAAATACCTTGCTAAATGGTCTGCTAGTAACTTGCAACAACATATTACCAAATTAATAGTTTCAGTAATTTCGTCTGCAACGTTATATCAAATAACACGTGAGAGCTAAGGCGAACAGTGCTGGCGCGGTGTTTCATGTCACCTGTGTGACGTCACATAGGAGTGGGGCGGGAGGAAGGTTGGGACAGTCGGCGCGCGCCAACATCAAACGAGTGGACCAGCCCTTGTATTTTACAGTCCTGGATTCAATATATGTCACATACTGTATAGTATATACAGGGTGTATCAGGAAGAAACGGAAAGAATTGCAGGACGGGTTCTACTGGTGAAAATAATGAAAAAAGTTCATATAAACATAGGTCCGAAAACGCTTCGTTTTCCAGATATCCGCCATTTTGTTTTTTGTACAAAATAATGCATATCTAAAGAACGGTTTGACTGATTGAGTTCAAACTTGGCATGCAGTTTAACCTGACAATCATGGTTCTTGGAACCATGATCGGATGAAGGATAATAGTTAAGTTATGTGTACTAATTGGTTTGTTCAACCCGGCATCCTATACCAACACAGTAAATACTACAATATTGTATGGACATTTGTTGTCATTACCTTTTAATTTAGCTATTATCCTTCATCCGATTGTTTTGACAGTTACACCATCCGATAGGGAATCAAAAGGGCTACAAAAAAGGTGTCTGACATTTTTCGTTATAATGTACGGTTTTGGAGTAATTTAGGTTTGAAATTTTCAAACAGCCGCCATTTTGAAACGCATAATTGGATTTAATCGTTTATCTTTCTTGAGGTATATCATTGTCAGGTTAAACTTCATGCCAAGTTTGAACTCAATCAGTCAAACCGTTCTTTAGATATGAATTATTTTGTACAAAAAACAAAATGGCGGATATTTGGAAAACGAAGCGTTTTCGGACCTATGTTTATAGGAACTTTTTTCATTATTTTCACCAGTAGAACACGTCCTGCCATTCTTTCCGTTTCTTCCTGATACACCCTGTATAATTACATGAGACAATTGTGATCAGAGTTAAAGAAGGGATCATAGTAATAAAAGCAAGCTATTCGCACCACAGCACCAGAACGGCCATATCCTGAATTGCTGAACCCTAACAATAGTAAAGAACTGTCCAGTCATTAGGGCAAAAGGAGGCAAGTACGAAACAATATAAAAGTTTGTATTCTGGAGTGCTGAATCAGAATAAGTTTTTTTAAATCGCAAAATATGCTATTTTAGTTTTTTTTAACTTGAAAAGTAATCCCTCTACAAAAAGTTGCCTCAATACAAAATTAAATACAATCTCCTTGCCAAGTGATATCTTTTGTCAGATGAACGGTTTAACGGTTTGAGCGCTTTGTAACATATGTATTATAACGGCCGTACCTGTTAAGGATGGACAAACTCTTATGAGAACCGATTATGGTCCCCAGAACACGTTTTAGGGTATCATTAAAAATTATATATATGTATAAACGTTACGACCTCTAATGGCCACATTTTACGTCCGATTTGGTCCAAATTTGGTACACAGGTTGGTTGTGTACGTCACTCGGAGGAGTTAGTTAGCCAAAAAAATCCAACAATCGGAAGCACGTTTTTTGACCGGAAGTAACTATTTTTTGAGTGCTTTCCTACGAGAATGAATTTGTTTTTGAGTTTTTTGTACAAATATAAACGTAGGATGTTATTCTGCACATTTTTTTTACGCGACCTTGGTTCCTCCAAAATCGATCAAAACGTAAAATACCATAGAAGAACCCGGTTCAAAGCCATGTGGGGGATTCTACCGTGGGGTTGGCGTGCGAAGCACGCAATGCATTGTGTGTTGAAGATACTCCCAATATGCGGAATGGCGTGCGAAACACGCAATGCATTGTATGTTGAAGATAATCCCAACATGCGGAATGGCGTGCGATCATTTTGCAGCTATTCAGCACCGTCGTGAATAGACCTATTTCCCAAATTGTTGGTTGAAACCCTAAAAAATATAGGCCTATAAACTAAATTTTTTTTTTCGCTCTACTCACGTCAGAGGTTCAGCTGCGTGGTCGAATTATTTTTAATTTAGTACCGTATCACCGTTTGTCAAGAACTCGTACTTCGTGTCTATCAGTACTGCAGCAAAACTAATTAAGTCATGCCGTTGCATAAAGTATTCCTTGCATCAGTGCGATAACATGTCACTGGATTCACTTAAAATTTAATTTGAAACCGTGCTGACATCTACGTCCCAATGACGGAACTAAGTTAACAATGTACTAGCGTATGTTGCTGACAGGTTGACATGGTCGCGGTTTGTACGTATAGCCTCTGTTAATTATGACATAACATGCAACGCGCACATTACATTTCTGTCAAGTAACTACTTGGCATCGGTTTGGTAATTTACGGAAATTTTCTGTTCGTAAAAATACCAATATAATCTTCAACTGCGGAAAACAACTTTTAAATCGTGAATTTGTTGTTACTGGCCGCCTTGTTGATGCATTGTTGGTAGCTTTTCTATTTAAAATTTTTCAATTTACTTTTTGAAAGAATAACTTAAATAAATTGATTGCAAATTAAGGGTTTAGAGCTACACTACGAAGCAGTCGTCCTATGGTAATTTATAAATTTAATAATTACAACAAAATCTTATATCTTTTATATATTACATTGGTCTAGTTCAGGTTCTTACAAGATGTTTTTTCGCCGTCTGATGACATTTATTTAATTAAATTACAAGTGAAAAACCATAGACCAAGACCGGGAGTTGAACCCGGGACCTTCAGGTTTCCGTCCTGACGCTCTAACCATCTGAGCTACCCTGATATCAAGGTCTCTAGATAGGAAAGGTTACCTTATTCGGGAAATATCAAAAAAAGTGGAGTGGGGGCTGTGACGTAGTTATTAGTATACCTAGACAGTGATCAAAGCTCTGTCGTTTACGTTTATACGCGTTACTCATTATTTGTGAATGTTTGACGGCTTGTGTTTTTTGTTTAAACTTAAACTTTTTTTAAATTAGTGTATAAAGTGTTTTAGAAGTGTAGGTAGAAGAAATATATTATTTAGGCCTACAATGGATAGAAAATCAATAAATAAACCTAAAGGTGGTTCCATTTGTGCGGTTGCAACTTGCAAATATTATTATGCAAAAGCAAAACAAGAAGGAAGAACTGATATATCATTTCATAAATTAAAATTTGTTAGATCGTATTTTTATTTATTATTACAAACTAGTCGACCCGCAATGCTTCCCTATTGCTTAATTTAATTTTAAGGGTAGTTATCCCACTGACTTAATAATCAAATTGCAAATAGTTTTGTATTCTCTTAAAAATACCTTAATATTACATAATTTTAGGTTTACAGCTTGTAGGAAGGTAGTTTAATTTGTATTTATTTTATAAGGGTAGCAACCCCATTTCAACACTTTTTCGAGACTTCGGCTCGTCCGGACAGAACACACGAATTGAAAGAAAATTAAAGTTAAACATTAGTTTTTATTTGTTACATTTAGTTTTAAAAAATAAGTTAAAACGTTACCCCACACTGTATTTACGTTACCCCACACAAAAATGTCTTTTCATAAAAACCTAATTCGGACTATTACGAACATTTTAAAACAAAAAATAGCAAAATCGGTCCAGCCGTTCTCAAGTGATGCTTACCAACGAATAGCATTTAATTTTTATTATATAGATTAAAATGTATTATCGTGATTGCATTTTTTCTTTTTTATTCTGTAAAAAATATTAAATACAATTTTAATGACTGCTTTTTAGTTATATGATTTAAAATGTATTACCAAGATAGCTTTTTATTTTAAATTTTAGTCAGTAAAAATATAAATTAAAATTTTTATGATTATACTTTTGTTATTATTGTAAATTGCAAATTAATGACATAAACATAATGTTTTTGAAAAGGTTAAGATATATTCTTACAATTACAAATGTTGAAATGTGTAACTTAAGTATCATTTAAAAAAACTGCAACCCCAAAAATAGTTTAATACATCTATTTTTTTTAAAATGAGGTGATTTGTACGACGAAACATACATCTTTCATGGTAGCGCGGTGTTTTTATACTATAATGACGTCACTGGACAGGGAACGGGTCGAGGGGTTTGAGTTTGTTTACATGACTATGAGGTAACCTTTCCTATCTAGAGACCTTGCCCTGATATCTACCGATATTGGTCGATGTTGTCTTACTTGTACGGTTTTTACTGCAATTATTGAACCAACAGACTGACTACCTCGTGTATACGACATTGAAGACAATCTTAATTCTTATTTTACAGCCTACAGTGGTGTTATTATTATTTTTATTTTTCCGCTTACACACTTCCTCAGCAAGGGATATTTAATTAAATTACAAGTGAAAAAACATAGACCAAGACCGGGAGTTGAACCCGGGACCTTCAGGTTTCCGTCCTGACGCTCTAACCATCTGAGCTACCCTGATATCTACCGATATTGGTCGATGTTATCTCACTTGTACGGTTTTTACTGCAATTATTGAACCAACAGAATGACTATCTCGTGTATACGACATTGAAGACAATCTTAATTCTTATTTTACAGCCTACAGTGGTGTTATTATTATTATTATTTTATTTTTTTTTACGCTTACACACTTCCTCAGAAATGGATATTTAATTAAATTTAATTAAATATCCCTTGCTGAGGAAGTGTGTAAATTTAATTAAATATCCCTTGCTGAGGAAGTGTGTAAGCGGAAAAAATAAAAATAAAATAATAATTTATTTAATGTATTTCATTTTGGTTTTATATGTTAGGATTTGACGTAACACAGCCAAGCTTAGCTATTGCTTTATTGGAGTATACAAATATATACTTAGACTGGATGATTCCACCGCCTGCTCGCTTTGCTCACCAACCCTCGCGTCAAAGCAAATGCAAACATTTTGACGGGAATAACGATTGATTAGAACATACATTTTTATAGAAAGGGAGGCAATTATCAAGTTGTAAAATATGACCGAAATGTTATACACGGAAAAGCAGCGTTTCAAACTGGTCAAATAGGCCTAGTAGAGAGTAATGTTGGTATAATTTTATTACTGATAGGTATTTGAGTTAGAATATAGTATGCCTTTTTCGTTGTTTGTGTTTGCTGTTATCCATTACACCGTTAATTAACCTCAAACAAGAAAGTAATTATGAACAACGTCGCCTTGCAACAATCAACAGTTTAATCAGCTGTTATAAAAATCAACCACAGCTTTCATGTCACGTTTAGTGCATATTCAGTCTAAACTTACATATTAAACATGTAGATTGGAAAATGTTGTATAGATACACTACTTTCGATTAGTCATGGTACGATGTATTGTTTTAAAATTAGTGGTTCCTTATTAGCGCACTCATAAATCTCTAAAACTACTGAACGGATTGGAACGAAATTTGGTATGTAGCTTCCTCTAGGGCCATAGGTGCTCACTAAGAAAGGGTTTCAAAAATTTCGAAATCTTAGGGGAGGGGTTGGGGGTTGGGGGTAAAAATTACTAAATCACGATTTCTTCAAAACTACCAAACGAATTGGAACGAAATTTGGTATGTAGCTTCTTCTAGAGACATAGGTGCTAACTAAGAAAGATTTTCAAAAAGTTATAAATTTTAGGGGGCTTTGGGGTGGTCAAAGTTGCTAAAAAAAAAACACCGAACGGATTGGAATGAAATTGGGTAGGTAGCTTCCTCTATGGCCTAGGTGCTCTCTAAGAAAGGTTTTCCAAAAATTCTAAATTTTAGGGGGTTCGGGAGTCAAAGTTACTAAAAATCCGCATAAGAAATACATAGTGTAGGCCTAATATATTTATTGATATATGTTTTTTTGTTAATATACATTTAACTTTGATTTGCCTATCCGTGCAAAGCCGGATCGGGCAGCTATACATGTATATCTGCAAAAGTACAAGATGTTCAGCAAACTTTAAATAGGCTACATCTCCTACTTTTTAGTGACAATTAAAAATATGAATTAGTAATTTCAAAAACTTGACATTTTCCAATATGCATACAACTTTGAATTTCTTATGGAAATTTCTGTATTTTATGATGATTTTGGGATTTAATAGTTATTTTAAGATTTTTTGTTCATCTTGTTTTTGTTTTTTTTTATACGACTAACCGTTTAAAAGTTAGAGGGCCATAAAGTTTAAAAACATCTTAACTGAGCGGATGATATTTTTGTATGAAAACGTTTTGAACAAATGAAAACGCTCCTAACACTAATAAAGAAGTTTTTAACAAACAATTAACGTTTTAAAATAAACAATTAGTTTTTTGTTACTTTTTTAACTATCATACAGAGGAATTAAGTGACAAAACTACAAATCTCATAACAGTTAAAAGTTCTCATTGAAATTACAGTGTTAATGTTTTATGTTCTAAAATGGCGGCCAACCTTCAAATTTTTATGAAACACCCTATGTTTTATGATGATTCTGGATTTTATTGAATTCTTTATTCTGAATCAGCTGATATTGAACATCTGTTATTAACTTCATTTTTCATGTGTGACAAATTTGTTGTTTTGTCACGTAATTCCTCTGTAATATGTGTTTAAAAAATGAACAAAAACCTTATTTGTTTATTTTTTAAAGTTATTTGCTTGTCTAAATTTGTTTTTATTAATGTTAAAGTGTTTTAATTGTTCAAAACGTTTCCATAACAAAATATCATCCGTTCAGTTAGGGTGTTTTAAAAACTGTATATCCCTCTAACTTTTAATAGGTTAGTTGTATAAAAAAAAACATTAAAAAAAAGAAGGCAGGTGCCATCTTTACCATTGTTTCGATGTATCTTTGTATTGTCGCTTCGCTATCTGTTTATTTACAAAGTCCTCAAAATATTTTACACAATTGATTATTTTTTAAGATGCAAAAGCAAAGCAAAGGTACCTAAAGCCAATTTACTTAAATTTCGTCTCTGTAACTGCACCTAGACTCTATAATAAACTTCCTGAAGGAATTAATAAATCTGGTAAACTAAGGAAATATTTGATTCTCCTGAAGAACTGGCTATTGAGCAGGGACTATGTGGAGGGCTTGTTGGATGTGGTCGTGTGATGATCTATGTTGTATGTGTGAGTGGCTGTGTGAGAGATGGAAGTACGGTAGTTTTGAGCCTGTGTGAGTAGGAGAGTATGGATGTGCGATTTAAATTTGGATAGCGTACAATATTGAGTGTTTTTTTATATATGATTATTGTTAAACGTTTTATCATATATAACCTTTTACATAAGTGCTGTTAAACCTTTAGTTAGTGTTGATAGGTCTGTTTAATTTCTTATTTGTTAATTTGTCTTTAAAAAATTCTCCCGCTATTTGTATGTTTTTCCCATAATACATTATTTATTTTTTATTGTAAATTTAACTGCTCCCAGAACCCTTTTTTCTTACTCTTTTTTCTTCTTTTTTCTATAAATAAATTAGCATCTACATCTGCAGCCTCAAAACGGGCTTGCTTGCCCTAGAGGTCAGTCAATCAGTCAATCAGTTTGTATAAGAATGTTGCGCCAATAATCGCTTCGCTCACCAAACCCGGCGAAACCAATGCAGGCAGATTATTGTATACTCTGATGTTATCACGGAAATGAAGATTGAGCTATGACCTATCTATAGCTAATGTAAGACAGAGATCAAAGTAGACACTATAATCTACATAATTCAAATTAATTATAGGCCAGTCGGTAGAGGTAAATTTAGACCAAAAGTTCCAGTAATTTGCAATACGGCTGAATTTTTTTTATAAGTACATTAAAGTATGTAGATGAACATAAAAAAAGTTTACCAGTCTATCGATTTCCCAAAGTCGAAAAAAAATCGATTATCATATTTTTTTCGATTATCCTTAATATTTCCAGCTGAAATAAAGATAGAGGAAAATAAAAAATACACCCGTGTAGGGGAGGTATTTTTCAACATAAAAGGTCATATGTATTTATTTCGTCCGAGCAATGGTTTGTCTGGAAAAAATTCGATAATGCAGGTATGTATTTTGCAGCAGGGGAAATCACTAAAAGGGGACATCTTATTTATATATGAAGCGTTGGCTCATTATAAATTGGCCTAATTTTAATATATCGAATTGAAACTTGACATAGGAGTTAAAATATATATTTTAAACATTTATGCTGAGTCTCAGCTTGCTATCTTGAAAATTACCCGATCTAGAGCCACTAGACTTATTAATGGGTTTCTCGATTTTAGGAGTACCGGACCCACCAATTCATTTTAAACAGCTCCAGTTTAGAAAATGTTCAAAATATCAACCTGAAATTTTTGTACAAGTTAAATTGTATAGATTCAAACAGGATCAAGGAGTATAAACATTTTTTATTATTTACTTTTCAAAGCACAAGTAACTTAAAAAAGTATAATTTTAGACCGTTTTAGATTTTTTATCAAAACGCTTGACTTAATCGGCTGCAGATTAGTTAATTTTTTAAATATAGTTTTTAAAATAAGTATAGCAAAAAACAATTGTGTTTTTAACTTCTGTAGCAATTTTTAAATCGATATGTTCAAAAATGTCTAAAATGGAGTCGTTGAATCCAAAGGTGTTATAGTTAAAACGAGATAGGTAAAACAGAAGACTATTTTCAAGCGCCTCGTTTTTAAAAATAACATGACAAAAATCGTTCATACTTACTAAGAATATTTATACTGGTGTACTCAACTTGTAAAACAAATTTGATGTTGGTATTCCAAAAATTGACGAAACTGGAATAGATTGAAATTAGTTCGTGAGTCCGGTACTCCTAAAATCGATAATCGAAATCGACTCCTAGATCGGGTATTTTTCAAGATAACAAGCTGAGACTCAGCATAAATGTTTAAAATATATATTTTAACTCCTATGTCAAGTTTCAATTCGAGATATTAAAATTCGGCCAATTTAGAATGAACCAACGCTTCACATATGAATAAGATGTCCCCTTTTAGTGATTTCCCCTGCTGCAAAATACATACCTGCATTATCGATTTTTTTCCAGACAAACCATTGCTTGGACGAAATAAATACATATGACCTTTTTTGTTAAAAAATACCTCCCCTACACGGTGGTATTTTTTTATTTTCCTCTATCTTCATCCCAGCTCGAAATATAAAGGATAATCGAAAAAAATATGATAATCGATTTTTTTTTTCGACTTTGGGAAATCGATAGATTGGTAAACTTTTTTATGTTAATCTACATACTTTAATGTACTTATAAAAAAAAAATTCAGCAGTATTGCAAATTACTGGTAGTTGTAACCTATACCGACTGGGCTATTATTCAAACTACGGCATGCGTTGTCCATTCATATTTAAACAATCTTTCAAACTAATTTTGATATTACCATGTAAGAAAACAGTATAATATGTAACACCAGAAGTTTGGCATATAATACAGTTAGCCTTTGGTTTGCTTTTAAGTAATCTAAAAGAACGGTTAGTTGTGAAGATTGATTACCTGATTCTAATTTTTCCGAATCGGTAGGAAATAATAATGTGTTGGTTCATTGTAAGTAGGCTTAACCTAAAATTATGTTAATAGTCTCTGATCCAAATCAGCTGTTTTATTATTTTACAATATGTAACAACAGGTGTTTGAATTGAATTACAGTTCAGTAAACATTTTTCGTAGATTTTTGTTTGCTTACCTATAACCTTAAAAAGCTGTTGGTTGTAAAAAACAATAAACTGATAATCTTTTAATACGCTTTACAATAGTGTATTACACGACCTTCCTTTACATTTAACATCGTAAACTCCTTCCTGACACCTCAAACCAAATCCCCCAAAAATCATAGAGGGTCAGGATAATACGTCAAAAAATGTGTACTTTTCTTCAACACAAGTGATTTACAAAGTTCTAGTAACTTATTTTTAGTAACAGAAATAATGAATGGGGTTACTTTATGAACACTCTGTGTTTTACAATTACAATGCGGTGTTTTACAATTAACTGTTATTATTATTGTTCTGGTCCAGGCCTATATCCAATGCTTCTTCGATTAGTCATTATTAATACAATCTGCACAACGGTAGTTCAGGAAATCTCTGGAAATTAGCAATGCTAATCTACGAACAGCAATCTGCGGTTAATTAGCAACCACAACAAGGTTATATCTGTGAACATGTGTCATCCGTGGCCTTTTGACCTATTTAGTCTGTGGCCTGTCCTGTCCACCCTCTGCAACTGTATATTAAAAGTTTTGTAATTACAGACAGTGTAAAGTATAACAAATGCAAGCAGAAGGTGAACTTTGTATCATTAAAGATGCAGTCTTAGTGGCCTAGAGCGTATTCAAAATAATTCAATTGCCCAGCTGGACAGATGACATGAGTTGAGGGAATTTCCAAAATTAAGCTTGTTTTACGTTTTCAACCAATTATTTTGGTCTGGATAGCTGCCTGCGTGTACTGAATGTATTAGCAGAATTTGTTTGCATATCACCCTTCAGCCCCAGCTAACGCGCTTCTTCATTTCGCTCGCAACCTAGCACCCTCGAATCAGAAGATGCCCCCACGTGGATTTGAACCTGGTAATTTTATGGTATTTTACGGTTTGAATGGTTTTTGGGGAACCAGACGGGCTATAAGGTAATGAAAAAAAACATATAAAAGGAGCAGAATAATTTATCATATTTATTTATTTTTTTTTTAGATAAAACAAAATAATTGTACAAAAAATCGCAAAAATGTTTTACATCGTGTCATGAAACGAGCTTCCTCTTGTTGGAATGTTTTGGCTAACGAACTCGTTCAAGCGATTTATAAAACCAATATAGGCTATGTACCTAACTTTACCAAATTGGACTTAAAATAGGGCCGTTAGAGTGCGAACACATAAATACATATATACATTTTAACTGGACCACCATTGGGATCTCCAAAAGGACAAGATGTACATCTTGACGAATTATACCGCGGTAACTTACTAACTTGGACATTAAAAAAAGTGTATTATGCTTCACAGCCAATAGCTATTTTAGATAAGGTTGACAAAATAAAAGCACACTCAAAAAAAAAAAAAAAAAAAAAATGCCTACTGTAATATAATACAATTAAAACCTCTGTTGTTACAACTATAAATGAAATAGCTGATTCTGATCAAAAGATTAACACAGTTTTAGGTTAAGCCTATAATAAATTACCATTATACATTTCTTGAAATCATTTACGTTTACTAGCATAGCAATCAACTGAACACAATTATTTTATAACGGGTAAGTTTTGTATAACGATCAACATCTCTTTTCAACGACCAATCCTGTCACTCGGGTAGAAAACCTGGCCTTACTGCGTATCCCTCTGACAGTGACTAGCTGAAACGGGATCAGGTTTTGCATATCTCTTTCCATCTTTTAAATAGTAGAGGTGGTACGTTTTTTAAACAAACAAATTTCTATTCCGTCATTATATACAATGGCAGTTCAAGCTGTTTGTTTATTTTGTTTTCGCTTAGTTGGCTTTATTCTAAACATGACGTTCTAGAAAGACTATAAAATAGAAACTTGCTTACGGAAGGAAACTTCCAGATTGGCTGATAGTGCAGTCATTGAAGCGAAAAATAGGGTCTTACCTCCGAATTTTTTTACTGTGGACCGATTTGCATGAAATTTTGGAATTAGGCTCATCTTACACTTAACTTCAAAAGTGAAAATGATCTGAGCTCCTCCTATTATTTTTAAGGGGTGTAAGCAACCCCTTAATGGAAAAATTGATATTGAGCCATTTTATCGATAGAAAACGTGTTTAATATTAAGGGGTGAAATCGTAAAGTGTTTTCTGACACAATTACCTCATATTAAAATCATTTTCAACCCCTTGAAAACCTTACAACCCTTGCAAACAACCCCTAAATTGAAAAAATCACAAAAAATTACTTTGGTATGACATAAAAAGATTTAAGTATAGAGTAAATAATATTTTATGTTCTCTATCTTAATTATCGAATTTTTAACCACCTTTCGACCCTTAAAAACAACCCCTTGATAAAAAAAACAGTTTTTTCATGTACTTACATTTTTTTATTAGGTACACAAAATGTGTTGAAATTGGGCTTCTAGTTAAAATATTACATTAAACACGTGCTCATTCCTTTGCAGGCGGAAATATACTGGTCACATTGTATAGCATATATATTTAAGAAATTCGAAACGAATAAACGGAGCACGCACAGCTGATCAACTGGCTTTTCCGTGGTTGGCCCCTCCGAGCAATACACATACTTACCTTCACTCTAATGTGTTATATAAACATATATGAACGTTGGTATGTATTCATGCCTACGTTTACAAAATATATGTGCCATAATATGTATGTATATACATAAGAAAATAGTTTTGGGTCTCTATTACTGTGTACTTTCACTTTGCTCCAAATATTCACACTCCGAAATTTTCAGTTTACTAAGTAGAAAAAAATACGACTAGTTTTTGGACCATAATTCCTTCAATTTTGATGCTATCACAACTTATAAAAAAACATTTTAAAGGTAATTAAAAGAGCTACAACTTTTTTCATTACAATATATAGTGAAAAATCTTTTATTTTAAAACGGTGAAGGGTAAAAGGGCTCAAGAGAGACTGTGATTGCGCTGCCGCGCGCTCTTTAAGCAATCATATCTCCGTCAATTTTCGTGTGACAGAAAAACAAAAAAACTTAATGTTTTGCCAGAAAAACCTACATTTTTCATCATTATACTTTTGTACGTATCTTTCATCATTTTTGAGATATTATGAAAAAAGGTGGTTTTTTAAATTCGAAAAAAAATGTTTCTTAAAATCGTGATTTTTTTAAAAAATATGTGTCTTTAAGGGAGCCAAACTGCTAGAATCCATCAAACTCTTTAAATTAAAGTTAATTCTAGACAGAATACGATTAATTTTAATTTTGATGGAAATGGCACTTATGAAACCCATTGATTTAAAAGAAAAAAACATTAGATGTTCCTCTTATTTGCAATACAGCTCACTCATTTTACGCGCAAAAGACTTTTAACAGTGCTCATTTTAAAGCTTATTTCAAGCACTACTAAACTCTATTTCATTAGAATGCATAAAATGTATCTGCTCGCCGCTAGATGGCATTGAACACATCGATTAAATTTCAGACAAAATAAAAAACGGCTTTGATCTTTAATATCTCGCTTAATATTGCACTTAGAACACTTTATAAAGAAACCGATTTGTTCAGTTTTTTACCTGCTACAATTTTGTTCATTATAAAATTTTCGTCAAAATGCATATTTTTGGAGATATTTGCAATAAACCGATAAAAAACGTGAAAAAATTCAGAATTTTCAATTGCCAATAACTTGAAAAGTATTGGGTTTTTTGAAAAACTTTATAGAAGAGTTTTTGCTTAAAATTAGGCCTTCTATTGATATCTGAGGTTATTTTGAAAAACAAATTTACACCACCGAGAAGGGGTGGCAACCACCCCCAGGGTGGGTGCGTAGTTCAGATCATTTTCACTTTTGAGGCTAATTTTCACTTTTTGAAGATGAGCCTAATTCCAAAATTTCATGCAAATCGGTTCACAGTAAAAAATTTGGAGCAATAACGCTTCAATGACTGCACTATGAGTCAAGTGCTTGCAACTATGGTGCGCTTATTTGCAAA
>JAGFPH010003010.1:0-13692 GCA_018207615.1 Philaenus spumarius
TACTCAAAACCCGTAAATTTTAACAACAAATGTTAAGACACCTTTCTTGTAGCCCTTTTGATTCCCTGACGGAATGTTTAACTGTCAAAAAAGTCAAATAAATGATAATAGGGATAAATATAAATAATAATAGTAAATGATAATAAATAATAATAACAGATAATAGCAGCATATAGCGGCTATATATACAATATTGTAGTGTTTACTGTGTTGGAAGGAACAAAATAGTTATTACACATAATTTAGCTATTATGCTTAATCCTATTGTTTTGAATGACAGTTACACTATCCGACAGGGAAAATAGTTGCAAAAAAGGTGTCTCAATATTTTTTTTGTGAAAATGTACGGTTTTTAGTAATTTAGGTTTGAAATTTTCAAACAGCCGTCATTTTGAAACGTATATTGGATATAATTGCTTATTTTTCTTGAGACAGATCATTATTAGGTTAAATTTCATGTCAAGTTTGAACTCAATCAGTCAAACATTTCTCTAGTTATGAATTATTTTTTTAAAAATCTGGATATCTGGTAAACGAAACGTTTTAGGGCGCATATTTATAGGAACTTTTTTAAATTATTTTTATGTAGCTAACCCACTCTAGAAGTTTGGCGTCCTACCTAAGAAACACCCTATATATTTTACATTATGTTATTTAACAAAATAATGTAAATGCATATATTTCATAAACATATTTATGTATCAAGTGGATTATTCCTACATACGCCTTCATTTCTTCTTTTTTAGTGATTTTAATTTTTAACTATTTTTTAAAGACTATAGCCTATTAGGCACTGCAAATATTATTGCCTGAAAAAATTCAACTATAGCAACTATACAAATTGCTTTGTTCAACTGGACAAACATTTATTGCTTTCAATAAATTATTATTAATTACTTCGCACAAATTTAATGTACGTCTCAAGAAAATAACTAAATATTTGAATTATGTACACACAATTTGTGGCAACATAAAACTATCTCCAAACAAGCTCAGTTATAATAAATGGAAAAGCAATGCTAATGGCCTCATAGGCGAAGGTAATAATGTATAAATTACTGAACTTATTTCTCTAGAAAACATGTCACAAATAATTTACTACTAAACTAGTACAATGTTCTGCATAAACATTAAAACTCCAACAGAAATAAACTGCACCGAGAAGACAATTCAAGAACATGTATCAGAACAGAATACTGTATTACCAGTAGTAGGGTATATTTTGCCTAGTCACAAGCAAACAATACAAGACACCGTATTAACCATCATAAAACAAAACTATAGCAAAACGCAAAATGAATGAATTACAAAAGCAAATGACTCTGTACTATTACATTTGAATTGGCTTCACCTTTTCCTTTGCCCATTGTTTATTCATATATGCAGTAAAGAAGAAGATATCTATTTGTAGGTCATAACCGAGATGTGAAATATTGCTACTAAATGAGAAGGACAATACTAGACGCCGAGGGGGTTATGGTAATATAGGGCTTGCTTGCTGGGACTGTTTTACTCAGGGATATAATTGTACACGATAGAGTCATTTGCAAGTTTCCAAAATATTCTGGGCTGTTTGAATATTTTTGTCAAGATCTTGCCAAATAAATTTATTGGAAAGTTTTACATATTTATATGTTAGCCTATATAGGAAAAATAAATATTTCAAGAATCAGCGAAACATAAATTAAGTTTGGAAGTATTTTACTATAGGAGAGTAATGAATTATGCAAATTCTTAATTATTGTATTTGTAAATTTGTTAACTTGTGTTTATATATTTAAATCGGAAATGCTTGAAATGTGCAATTTAAATTTTTAATATTATTTCTTTAGGCAAAAAATTAAGATAGTAATTTGTTTCTCCAAAATTTAAAATGTATTTATTTCTGTTTACTGTAATCATAAACTCAATTGAGACTCTTTAGTCTAACTATTGTAAAAGGGTTTGAATTTATTTTGGTAATTTCTGTGTATAAATCAAGTTTTATAAAAAGTCACGGGCATAGTTGAATACACAAATTTTAAACGATTTTAGTTTATGTCTGTTAGACTGATGGAATAAATTGTACTAGAATCGAACATAATTAGTTTTACTGGCGGTTCCAATTGAAGCTGACTGGACGTGTTCTTGATCCACCCTTTTAAATCGGCGTTTAATAAGGAACATAAACGGACCAACACTAGCTAAATCATGCAGAAATCGAAAATGTTAAGATATTTAGTTCTGATGGTTGCTTATAATAATTTCAAACGAAAATGTTATAATGTTGACTATTAAAACCTTGTCCATCATCCCAACTTGAAAATAATTGATCCCTTGCTGGAATCTAAACCTGCTCTTCGTGTCCTGCCGAGAATGGTACTTGAGAGTTTGGAGAACAAATACGATTTATCCTTTAAAAGAACTGTGTCTATGTTTTTACTAGCTGATACTTAGTTGCAAATATTTTATCGGTAAATATAAAATACGTTAAAAATGCTCATTTGTAAAAATCTGCCAAGAATATTAAAAAAACTTAAGAATGTAGATTAAAGAATGTTTCCTAAAAACGTTTTCAGAAGGGACTGAAACTAAACTATTTATTTTATATTCCAATTTTAATTGCAGGTTATATGGCATTTTGTTTTTGTTTTTAAAGAAAGGTATCGTATCAAAAGAAATACAAATTTTAAAAACAGGTAATTCTAGTTATTTACAGTTTAAACGACATTGTTACTAAAATTAAGTTACTTTTAAATGATAAATACCACTTGCAGAAAACCTGGTATTATTACCAAATATGTTCAGCAATTAGTAACAACTATTATTTATTTAGATAAATATCTTAAAAAATTTAAATCCATGCAAAATTATTTCTAATAAAATTTTATCAAGTATCAATTTTAATACAAAAGAAAAATATTTATTGCATTGTAATAACCAATCAAAATAGGATAAGTCATTTTATAGAAAGAATAGTTTTCTCTAAAATTTTCATATTCTGATTTTAAGTTTTCAAATACAAATTATTTAATGAACATACTAAGATAACAACATAATACAGAAAATGTATTAAATACGGTTGTTTCCTTTTAATTGCATATTATTAAATATAATTTAATAATATATTTTCAATACTGTATTTTCAAATTCATTTTGTATATAATAATAATAATAATTTTATTTATTCCTTTTTTATTTACTTCGTAAACATACTTTATTTTCTAAGAAACCTTAACTATCTTTTCCTGCAACCGATTGTTGGTGCAATTTAACAACAAAAACTTTAATGAAATCAGAAAAGAAATATTTTAGGTCACCAAATCATAAATGAAAAAAAGAGTTTATTCTATTTTTATACCAGTACTAACATTGCGTGGCTTGCCTTGGCAAGAGGACAAACAAGAAACTCAAAAAGACAGAGAGAACATTAACAACACAACTATACCTCTGCATATATATGATAACTATCCATTACTCTACAACTAATCTTCTAAAACTAATCATATTAATAAAATTAATTTAAACCCTCTTAGTTACATATAAAAAAATACTTTCAACAGGATTTAAAGTATTTTATACAAAATAGAATAAATTATAAAAACTCTTATGCCCATACTATACGGACCGAAAAAAAACGCGACGGAATATCGCCGTCAAGCACTGCCGAACGTCACGGACTACACGATCAGATTTTTATTAGTATCAAAATGTACGAGGATGAGATAGTTTGTTGGGATTAGAACCTTCCCAAATAGTTTTTTATAAGAAAATAACAAAAATACGAACTAAAATACAAATACTTAACAAGATAAAACTTCACTAAACAAAATATAATACATTGAAAATCTCTTTGTTACGAATCAAAATTCAAATATTTATAACAAAATAAAACATCACTATACAAAATAGAATAAATTAAAAAATTTCTTAGTTTCGAACTAAAATACAAAAACTTATAATAAGATAGACCACTATGAAAAATAGATTAAATTAAAGATCGCTTAGTTACAAAAATTAAGTCATAAATTACTTTATAATTCACCAGCCAACTCTTTAAGGTAGTTAAAAAGGTTTGCATTTTTTGTTTTGTTTTCAAGCGGCTCGGAAGCATATTAATTACTTTTAGGCCTTTAAATAAAAAGGATTTTCAGAAGCTTCTGCTTTTTAATTTTGATAATTTTATTGCAGTAAATTGAATAATATTCAAATAATTTTAAACAAGATTAGTAATATTTTATGTTTGAACAAGGTTGCATATATTTGAATACAGGTAACATAAATTATGACAATTATAGGTGGGTATAAGACTTTATTTACTGGATTTTTTTGTTTTTGGGTGAGATGTGTATAATATATTCCTTCGTTTTATTTAATCTATTGAAACTATATAAGTACTAACTAACTACATTCACTCACTTTATTATACATAAAGTTTAACTATTAATCATTCACTCGGTTACCAGCCATACATTTATTGCAATTCCAGTCAAGTAATGGACAAAATGAATTCCAAGACTTTCTTTACACATTTTACTGAAGCTTAAAGTTTTATCCGCGGAAAGAAAGTTGCCCGAGGAAAGACTCACGTCCTCCGTCGTGCCTTGGGTAAACTCGACCGCCCGGCTCACGTCCCGAGACCTGATCATAGCTTGTGTTCAACTTTGACCCTAAATCGCCTGAAATTTTCCCTTCTGCCGCCCAGGCCACGTGTTTTGCGACACTTCCCTGTGATCAAACCTAGCGCCGTGGTCTTTAGCCGAGGTGTTAATGGGGGCTTTGCCGCCTCGGTACCTGCGGGGTACATGCAAATATTATGCATGCGCTGTATATCAGCTATACATAATCATCAACAAAATATATTTAACTAAGTTATGTTTTAAAAAGTACAAATTGTAATACTTAGATTCATCATGGTTATCGAAATTATTAAAACTAGAGCCATTTCAACTACTAATCCACAGTATCGATCTAATATTGACGAAACTTAACAAATATTTGCTAGGGGTGTCTGGAGCATAAACACCTGCGAACTCAATTGTTTCAATAGAATTAAGTATTAATATTAATTTTTAAGACGTAGATGGTTATAATTGGTCAAATGGTGTGCTGGAAGGGGGGAAATAGCGCTAACAGGCAAGAGGGCGCAAGGCACACGTATACATTTTTGAAAAACTTAAATAACTTTGATAGAAAAAAAGATGCCCTAATGAAATTGAAGTGGTGCACCCTTCAAACCATATACATTATGCCTGCAGAATTTTATCCAAATCGGTTGAGTAGTTTCGGTTTGAAACTTTTAAAATAATATTAATATTTTCTGAAATGTACACTATCAGCATGTTCATTAATTACTACTATTAATTTCTGCTTAATAAAGATTAGTAATTTTACGTTTACATTAATGGTGTTTGTAACTTTACAGCAGAAAAATTGATATGTATTCCCATTAAAGAGTTAAACCTATTCAAAATTGTACACTGTATTTTAGGGAACACTTAACTATATTTTAAGATTTAATATAGGTAGATATTACGAACCTAAATTGGAGATTATAGGTCTATTAGTACTTTATTTCTCAAATTTTCAGAAATGATAAAAAAAGAGAGAAAACATATGTCAAGACTTTACTCAATGTCTGGGTCAGCGTCGATTCTCCAGAATATTTCTTGAAGTTATCGATGCGAAATGTCAAAATGTGGCAAAGTCAAATAACATTTTTACCCACATCTAAGCTTATAAAAAAATTATGAAAATCCTAATGGAGCTCTCCCAAATTAGAAGCTTAGAACCACCAAATGTAAAGAAATAAAAATTTGTCATACAAACTATTATGTAATATGTGAATCAAATATATTATTGTGGTTCTACTTTTATGTAAGTTGTTTAAAATTCCTGTGTTGTATATATATAATTGTTTTTAGCTTCGGCTTTATCACAACATTGTATTATTTAGACCTACCAACTGTATAATTTTACAAAATCAGAGTCAGAATAGAATGAGCAAAGTATACAATTTGTATATTTATGTCAATAAAAAGAAAAAAATATATATTTATTTAAGAAGAAAAATTTCAATTTAAGCAAGTTTAATTTTATATCTACTTATTTGTTATAACAAATTGTTATATGCCATAAACTAATTCAGATATAGCAAAACATATAAGCTTGCATAGTATTATTTACCAAATAAAGTTTTAGTTTATAAAAAAAAAAAAAAAAAAAAAAAATCGTATTTCCCAAAACATTTATGTATAAGAGTATCATAATAAAAGTAACTAACTATGTCGAATGTTAGTTTAAAAGAACACCTCAAAATGTGTAAGAAAAACAAAAAAAGCCTACAAATTAACAAGTAGGTATGCAATTTTCGAATTTCCAGTAGAAAGTGCGTTAAATTTTTGATCAGATTATGAAGGTAGATTTATGAAACTATTGGTGCAATTTCTAACAATTTATTAAGATATGTTTTAGCTTTTTCATATGTTACTTCTATAGAAATGCAAGTAAACTTTGTTCATGGTTTTATTGTGAACGGTAACAACAATCTAAAACAATACTTGTGTGGTGTCAGTACCAATTGATTAATGCTATAATCTCAATTTCATTTGATAAATACTAGTAAGTCGCTGTTCTGACAGTGCACCTAGATGGTTAGCACATTGTTGCAAGCTTGTATCATAAACTAAACCGGGAATGTCTCTTGTGATCCCCTGAAACCCTTCGGCTAAGGAACTCGTACTGATCATAACAATCTGACGATTAGACACACACAATTACAAGAGTGTGAGAACTGAGAGTCTTCCCGATATAGTCTCACACACCCACGCACACTCTCCGCTCTGCGTTCTTTCGCTAAATTATTCGTCTAGACTGACCGATAATACAGCACAACTGAAAAGGAATTGTTACACCAACTGCACTTAAACACTGATGCACATCAGTTCTCGGTAACTTTCTGTTTTGATTGATTATAATATTTATGTGAGATTCATAAAACATTATTTAATTATAATTAGCCTACAAGTCAAAAATAGGGATGATCAAAAACCTTGTAGTTGAATTTTTGACCGAGCGTAAGCGAGGTCTCCGTTTTAACTCGTCCGTTCGGCATTTCGTCTGTGTGTCTGTGTGTCAGTCTCACGATTACGGCCAAACGCCTTGACCGATTTTGATTATTTTTTGCATGAATGTTCCTTATTCCTAGGCCGAGCCATGTATATATACGGTTTTTTCCATTTTTCATTTTTAACCCCTTAAATAAAATAAAAATGGCGGCCGGACCATTTCTCTCAGTGTAAGATTTTTTCCAAAGTCAGTTTGTGGCTCAACGGTAAGTCGAATTTAAAAACTAATAAACAAAATTGTATTCTTGATTTTTTTCCGTATCTCTAACGGTAAGCCCACAAAATGGCTGTAAACTTCGAATTTGTTAAAAATCGTCCAAGTTTTTGTATTTCAACCATGTTTTTGTACGTTTATTCTAAACCAATTCAAAAGTGTTCCGTGGCTTTTTTGTAGATAAAGGTTTAAAGAATTCATATATGCCAGTAAAAAAATTATTGAAGTAAAATTAAGAAAGTTATTAGCTCAAGAAACAATCACGTTCAGTAACGAAAGGAAAATGTTTATCTTTAGGCCTACATAAAAAGTAGTAAAAATTATTGTAATTTTTTTCATATATGTAAAAAAGTTTCGTAATTTAGTTCTAAATAGAATTGTATAAAAATATTGATCAATTTCAAATTTCTTATTTTGAAAACACCAGTTTTTATGTTCCTACTAAAAGACTGCTAACAAAACTAGGCCTGTTTTGAAAAGTAATTTAGGAATATATAATTTGCCCAAAAATGACATATTATTATAAGAAATTGTAGAGGATAAATCAAAGAATTGAACTGTATACCTGTAAATTATCATTGTAAATTTCATAAAAGTATGAGACTTAGCTTTAATTGAATTACAAAATGAGATGAAACAAATGAAACCTCGCGGCTATAAAGGACATACAAAAAATGACCGTAGGACACCGTGGGAAGTGTTTTCATTATTTCTAATATTTGAATATGATATGGAACTTAAGTTAACTTATGATACATTGTTAAGTTTGAGTTATTTAAGTATGTAAATATTTAATTGTATGTTGTCCCTCTATAAAAGCTATCTTACGCATTATTAACCTAAATAAAACACAATCTTAGCAGAAATCTTAGAAAATCTTTAGCAGTTAAAGCTCAAGAAAAGAAATAAAAACGAGAACTAGAAATCCCGGAATCGTGGGAATTGTAAATAATGTTTCACTGGCTAAACCTTGTGCTTACTTCCTTATTGGCACACTATTTTTAACCTAAGCTCAAAACCACATTTGTTATTTCAACGAGCGAGGTCTACTGTTCACACAACTACTAGTAAATATAGACCTATGAATATATCTTTATTTGTTGTCATATTTTACAAATAACAAAATTAGAAATAATGCTAGACTACAAACGAACAAACGATATGTTGCTAATTAGTCAGGGACTTTATGAGAGCACAAAAACTAATTATTATTAAAGTCAGATATTATTTACTCAAAATACACATAAGAAAATAACATTGTGAAATTAACTTTGATTGGCTAAAAGCAGTTAAAACGCCCGCGCTGGAAAAAACAATGGTGTTAATAGTTCAAAAGTTGGGTGATGAAGATTAGTTTTTTAACCTAATTTAATGAGCAATGTAAACACAGGTGTTTTCTCGAATGTAAAGAAACACTACATCGACTTCCAAAGGATTTTTCTGCCTAAGTTCAATAAATAAGTATTAGTTATGGGTTTGAAAAATTTATCTTTCTAGTATATGAATTTTGAATGAATTTTTATTTCCCCTTTAAGAATACAATCGGCTATATAAAATATACATATAAACACTTATATAAAATTATATACATAACATAATATCTACTAGTATCCTACTATACATAAGTGTTTTAATTGTTTAATACAGTTTAATTAAACATATACAATACTTTATTTGAAATACCAACCAAATAAAAAAAAAACAAAACAAAAAAAACAGGAAATTAGGCAACCCATTGGCAAAGCCAGTTTTTGAGGTCTACCTTCAATAAATTGCAACAAAATAAGAGCAATAGACTGCCTTAACCTAACCTCGTAACTTAAAAAGTTATCTTAAACTGTTTATAACTCGGTTCTACCCAGAGAAATCCTCCTCCAAATTATATACCCTAAATAACATTGTCTTCTTCCCTTAATTCAATAAATTATATTAAGCAGACGAAGATGTCCTCAACATTATCACTCCGTAACAACCAATTTAAAATTTTTCTCAAAAATTGTTTCGTTCCATGATTTATTTTATATTTAATTGTATGGAATTAAAAAACTTTGGTGTATGGTACAAATAGGTTTTTTGATAAAAAGTCAGCCTAGATTTTGGTAACATGAGGTAAAAATGTTGAGTTGCCCTGAAAATCCCTAATTTTTAGGGGATACTCAAAATTTCCGATTGCTTCAAAAGATACTTTGGGCTAAGTTAGTATCGTTCGCCAAAGGATATTTGTTTGTTTTAACAAACACAAAAGTTAGGGGGGGGGGGGACTTTTAAGATACCTGGTATTTAATTTCAACCTTGAAAAAAACACAGATTGTTTTATGTAAGTCATTCAATAATTATTTTATTGATTATCCCTCGTGCTGCTTACCTAGTTTCCTTCATACTTCAAGTGAAATGTGTCCATGCGTATCATAACAAACTTTCTTAACGAACTATATAATCTTTTTCTCCTAAATATTGATTTAAAAAGTATGTACAGTATGATTTAAAGTAAATAATTGTTTGTATAAGATTACGAATTATTTCAAAAAAGAAACCTCCTATCATAATTACTTTATCAACAAAATATATAGTTGTTGATACATAGACTTAAAAGATTTCAGTGTACGATTTGAAGTAAAAACTCTATTAAATATTTCTAAATCTCAAATGCACTGGAAACTATGGATTTAAAAAAATACGGGACTTTGGCACAGACTGTGTTTTTTCAAATTCTGCCTGATTATTTGAAATTTTCTATATTTTCTATATTTTCTAAAATTTTATTAGATTTTTATCGACAAATACCATTTTAATATTTTTAAAAAAATTTCCCGTTAGTAATAATTACTATGTTTTAAAAAATATTTATAAAAGTGTTATTACAAAAAACCTCACGTTTACTAAGCACCTTACTCAGATTAATATTGCATAACATCAATTTAATATGTTTTAAATTTATATAAACACTTTTAAAAATATAAACACATTCTTTAATTTATTATTAAACACCAAGTCTCCCCACAAGAAAAATAATATTCCTCCGATCATTGTAACTTGGTTTACCGAAATGTATATCAGAGAACAACAATAATATTTTTACCAGTTTATTTATGTTTTGATACTTGCCGAACTTGGGGTTGGGAACTCTTGTGGTTTTAGATTTATTGAAAATTTATTTTCTTTAATTTAGTGAGAGAAAACATAATTTATTATCTAAATGCGCGTTATAAATGCACATAATTTAATTCACCATGAAAAACTAGTATAAAATATGTCTTTACTCCAAATACTACATACTTTTAAAGGTTGGACTAAGGGCGAAATAAAATACAGTATCTACTGATTGCATTGATACTTCCAGACGTAGGACACCAGTGAGTCAGTCTATTTAATATTCATACGATGAACGCTGAAATGATTAATAGTTTCGAGTAAGTAGACAGATAAGTAGGCTGTTGAGTTGGAGTAAACGTCTAATTATTTCACAAAGATACGATCGTTAGCTGGCAGTGGGTATAGAAATTCGGGGTTTCACCAATAGGTGGGAGGTAGAAGGTAGTTAAAGCCTAAGCACAGAGATTTAACAAACTCTTGTTATAGAATGCAAACTGCTACTTAACTGGTGTGAGTATAAAGTACAATTATTGTTAACTACAGCACACATCGGAGTTTTATTCGAAAATTGCACAAAATATGGTTGGTGAAGAGTGTCGTTTTTAATGTTAAAGGATTTTGAACTTTAAAAAGAATGAAAAAGACGTCTCACAGGATCACGTGTGCGTATTTATTAAGTCTGTCGTAGATTTCCTCTGTAACGATTCTTTTAAAAGTGTGACAGATATAAAGCATTTTAACATAATTGCATTATAAATAAGAACTTAATATTTACAACAAGTTTTAACAGACCAAATTCTGATACTAAGTGTCGGTCGGATAGATAATACTGTCCGTCGGGTAGGTGGTACAGTCGGTAGGGTTGTGTTTAGGAGACTTCTTTCAGCTGTCGCATCACTGATGTAGTCCAATCATATTAAAGATTCTTTTGGAAACAAATGGAAAAAATGCAAACAGATCTAAATCGAGCTGAAAATTACTTTAACTGGTTTAGGACCAACCCCTCTACGATTGGTCCTGAGCCGGCCAAAAATCATTTTCAGCCCGATTCAGAGCTGTTTCCATTTTTTTCTGAAATGAAGCTATTCCAGAGCTAATTTGATTGGACCAAATGGTATCCTTTATTACAACTATATTATGGTTTTGATATCATTTTTAAAGGTCTGGTTGTACCGAACAATTGGCGCGTGTTCATATTTTTTTTAGGAATTTAGTAATCAGAATTATATTTTGGAATAGTGAAAGTGTTCAAAGTAATATAGTTTTATAAATATTTTAAAATAAGAAAATTATTGTGTATGTTAGTTTATACAATTTAACTCTAAAAGTACTTATCTGGTTCTGATCTGTTATCCTTTACTGCATGGATACAATCTTTATATTTCACCAAGATTGTTTAAGTGTGTCTGAAACAAGCTGTTTAAGTGTGTTTTATCAACAGTAATCTTTACATAATATTTCTCAAATGTATTTTTCGTGACAATGCCATATCTCCCTTAATTCTTTATCAAAATTAATGATTCAAATCATTTTAAAGCTTATGTACCCAGATATTGATAAAAATTAGACAAATAGCTTAAAATTAATGATTTCGTTAAAAATAGTTATTAAAAAACTTTCATATGAAAGTTGATTTGATTCCTAATGAAAGGGGCAATTTATTAACAATCCGTTTAACTAACATGTCAGCTGTTAGATTGTTTACATTATATGTGCAAGTGTTCTCCATCAAGCAAATCAATCAAATTAAATCACCTTAAAACGTTATATACCTTAAATGTAATTAACTCAATTAAATCAACTTAATAATCAGGTAATTACTAATAACTTGCGAAATATTCGCACGGGTTAGCTAGTCTCTTTAAATTTTAGAAATTAAAACATTTTCAAATATTTGACAAAAGTTTGTATTATAATTTTATTAAAAATTAACGTTTTATTTGGACATATGACAAAACTTCAAAAACTCCAGTTTCTGGGTCCTTTTAATATGCTAAACTGTTACAGATATATTAAAATATTTTGTAGTAAACACGTCGAGTATATCAATATATAGAAATTCATTCAACTTCTTAAGTTTATTTTCAATGTTTTAATAAATTCAGCGAACATTCCGGAGTTCTAGATACAAATCTAAATACAGTTTCTCGCATTGTTGTCAGATTGTGAAACCACGTCATAGGACTTTATAGCTTCGGGTGAATAACTGTTCGGCAATATGGAGATGTCGGCAGTTGATGACATAATATAGCATGTAGCGTCAGTACAGTACACATGCCATAGATTAATTAGAAGACCGATTGTAATCAGCAATTAGAGACAAGATGTGACAGCGCATTCATTAATAACAACGCATCACACCTGTCCAGAACCCACGACGATTTTTCAAAATCGACAGACGTCCAAACCTTGATAAATAGACCTTTGCGTGTAATTACTTGCTGCAACAATGGCTGGGAATCTTATTTCTGACTGCAAATTACCTTTCAGATCATGGGAAAACCCGTTCGGTCTGTTTAAAGATCATTACAGCTTTAACTACGGTTTTTACATTGTTGATGAGAAACGATTTAAGGATTGCGTAAAAGGTGGAGGAGGGCGGGGGAGGTAACCTAGTTATCGGGTTACCGAGTCATCGTTAGTAGATACTAAATGCTAGAACAATAGAGCACATTAGAGTCAACCACGTAAGAACTACAAAGCAGTACATGATATTGGCGAAGATAATCATTCAAACTAAATCGTTTTCGAAATAAGGCTAGAAGTCTCTTGCTTCCATCTTTAGACCAAACTAGAAACGTTCCAAGGCATTTTTATATTTTTTGTAAACATTTTTTTTTTAAATTAACATTGTGAATCACAGGTTTGATTTTGATAAAAAACTTCTTAAAAAAAAAACTACAGCCAATTCAGGAAAAACTTTCAATATTTTTGTAGCAATTCCTGCTAACAGAGACAATAAATTCGCACAGTTGTGTTTGTAAAGTATCGAAATTCAACTGGTTTTTCACATAATCAATTGGAATTTATTTGGTAAATTGTTAGAAAGATTGGGAAAGGGCAAAGAGGAAGTTTGATGGAATTAATAGTAAATTCTTAGTAAACTTAAGAAATTCCTTAGATGTAAGCAATTCAACCGTAAAATTAAATAATTTAACAAATGAATAAAGATAAGTGATAATTAAATTTGAAATAAATGGATGCAATGCTAGTTATTTTTTTATATGCAAAATATAAAGCCATAACCTTCAAAAATACATTTTAAAAGTAATTACCATA
>JAGFPH010003010.1:18196-30702 GCA_018207615.1 Philaenus spumarius
TATAAATTAATAAACATTTTATTATTTAACTATTACGTTGCGATCGAAAATAATTAAAAGATTATCAAGCGTAGAGAAATTCTGCGAATGGTTTAATTGATAATAAATTTAAAACTGAAATCGTTTGTATGACAGTATAGCCGTGTTTATATATTATAAAAACTTTGACCAACTAGTTAGACTTGAGTAAAACATCTGCTTATTATTTATTACGTATTTACCAATAAAATAAAATTATGTTAATCTATCAACCCTCTATTTGTGTTGTTCTGAATGTATTACTTGATTTGATATATTTGTTTAAAAGGAAAACCTAAAGAAAAGTTTACAAAAATATTTTCTCTAAACCAAATATAAGACCGTATGTATAGATACAAAATCTGCTTAAATAGTATCATACTTTTTTTTATTTTTTGCGATATTACTGAGAAACTTTAAAGACAAACAACTAGAACTGCATATACAAGAACAACTTGCACTACATAAGCATAGTGCAGGGTGTTTATTGAACGTATCACGTTGCAATGTTTGATACAATATATCTTTAAATATAGGCTATATAATTCTTCTGTACGTGTGTTTGTCACTGAACACTTCCTAAACGGCTGGATCAATTTTAATGCAGTTTTTTGTGTGTTTGAGTGGGTCCCTGGATGGTTTAGATTCACAATAGGAAGGGATTGAAATGGGGTTGTTACCCCTGTACAATAAATATTAATTAAACTAACTACTTACAAGCCATAAAGCTAAAATTATAAAATATTATTTTTAAGGGATATATAAAACTATTTGCAATGTAATTACTTAAGTCGAAGGCATGAAATGGAATAACTACCCTTAAAATGAAATAATAACCACCTACATTTTCTATATTCTCAAAACTACTGAACTAATTTTACTAAACTTTTATAATTTCACATTAGTACCCGGATATTTTAGAGATTATCGTCACAACAAACAAACAGATTTAAATGGGGTATATAACCCTATACAATACAAATAAATTACACTAAATTCCTATGAACTATACATATAAGATTATTTATTACTATTTTTAATCAATATAAAAAGACATTTGTAATTCCATTACATAAGCCGAACTTTCGTAGTTTCATCTGAAGAACGAATTACATAACAAATTGAAAATACCCATACAAGGTTAACGTGTTCATTCGCTATAATATAATCCTTAAAATTGTACATATATACCGAATTAAAAATCACCACAGCATAGTTCTGTTAGGTAGGCCTAGATGTAGTTTGTTGCTTTTTATAAAGTCGTTTTTATTGTTTTTCTGGTGTGAATCTAATTAATCTGCTTGTGACTTTTCACTAGGACTTCCTAGTCTATAACAAGCCTCTATTACTCGGCTACACCTCAAATACATTGCAAATTCTTGAAAATGTCAGAAACAACAAACACAACAATGACTGAGGTAAGCCTGTGTACAAGAATACATCCCAACCTGAAAACTCCATTGCCTATAACTCAATTCGTGAACTTGCCGAGTAAATCAAAACTGAGTTCGGCACGGCGACACTGAATACCAATTATTCGGTAAAAGGTTGAGTTATTACCAGGCAAGTTATAATTAATACATTGGCCTAATTAGGCAAGTGGGAACCCCACCAGGCGGTCATGAAATATGGAACCGCTTGTCCGTCCCGTCTTAACTCAAACTGTTGCATTACTACTAGGGTACATATTTTAAGCACACTGTACGCTTACTATTCTTACACAAATTTATTAAACGGTTATAGATCATGTTAGTATTGATTATTTAACATATTTAATCACTTTATACAAAATATAACAATATTAAGGATTCTCTGCACTTACTTAGAATGAAAGTCCCCAATTTTTATTTGAAAGTGTTGTTCGAATTAGGTTCTATGTTAAGCAAGTAATTGACTCATTTAAGTGATACAAATATAATAAAGATGGATGTAAACTGTGATTATGTATTTGTTTACAGTTTTCATTTTCTCAGAAATTACTGAAACGATTTGGAACAACAATCTTTGTATGATAATGTACACATTTAAGTGCAGTTTCTACGACAAAGAATACATATGAATGTATATTACAATTGAGAGTGTCTATCAGTGTGTGTAGTAATTTGTGTCTTAAAAGAAGAAGGTATTTTCTTGAGAGCGAATAAAATACTTTCATCCTGTAAGACACCCATCATTTTCCCTCCAGTTACAGTTTTAGTAAATAATTTGCATTTTAATAAGGAAGAAGCTTTATTGAATCATGGATATTTATATTTACAAAAAAGCAATTGAGGTTATGACAATAATACACAGAGAAGGAAGTTCATTGATGCATTGTTGTTTCAGCCGTTTTTCTATGATTTAGCGGGCGGAAAAGTGCTTATGTAAAAAGCATTGAGTAATTGAGTATACTTTCCAGCTCTGCTATAGGCTGGTAAGAAAGTAAACTCTAAGCTTTTTATATGGATACTTCGCCCGCCGGCTAATTTGTCCTTTCTATCGTATTAATGTTGTAGAAAATACTACTACTATTTTCAAATAGCAGTTGGAGGGAAAAAATAATAGTAATAGGATTTTTTAATGGCATCGCTTTTAATCCCAACTGTTAGACTTAATTTTTTTTAATAATTAAAATTTTCGAGACTCGTCATAAATATAATTCCTACATTGACAATGAAACAATTTTAATGAACATCTTTGAATAATTTACTGGCAGTTTACGAGAAAAAAATTCAGAACAAGGAACACAAAATAAATTTAGTTACTGAATCTTCTACTAATGTGCATAAGAAAAGAAAATCGGTCATGAAATACAAAATGGAAGATATTAAGAACAAAAAAAAAAATAGTTTGAGAATTTGCAATATTGGAATATCATCTTAGATTGACCAGTAGTAGTGTAATAGAGGCATATAAGAACAATTAATTATGTCTTATATAAATTTATATATATATATATATATATATTTTGCAACGGATAAACCTTATGCAATGCGTGAAAAATTGAGTTTTGTTGTAAAACTGCAAAAATCAAGATTTCATAGCAGAAGTTGAGGTACACCCTATACTTAACTAGATTAGAATACGACAAGTCCCGGCCAACTGTACTGTGTCAACAGAGATGGACTTTTGTCCAGGAACTTGTTCCAAGTTGCCTGAAAGACTTAGAAAAATTAGTTATTTTTATACAGGAATAAGGTGTTAAATAAAAGTATAAAATTGATGAATTTTATGGGTAAATGTGAAACACGGGAGGTGGAAACATTGTTCATGGAAGTCACAATTTTGTAAAATAAAAAATGTTAAAGTTATAAAGAGTTAAAGTTATAGGAAATTCTCAAATTTCATCAAAATTAAATGAAAAAGATATTTTTGAAAAACGTAAGAAAAATTGAATAAAAAATGTTAAATAACAAATTAAGGAATTTTTGGTATTTTAAAAGTTAGAGATAATTGTTAAAGTTTGAAGGTGAAAAAGCACCATAAAAAATGAAAAAGGGAAAATGAAAAAGTAAACAAGTTGTAAAGAAGTAAAAGTTTTATAAGATAAAAAGTTTATAAATTGTTAATTAATTAAAATAATAGGTGAGAAAGTTCATACCTATATTTTGCTAAAAATAGAATGAAAAAGGTGGTAAAAATAATAACCTAGTGTTAAGAAAGTAGTAAGGGTATAAAATTGTAAATCTCAATCGAAAGTATCAATTTTAAAGTTAAAATTCAAATTCAAAAGTAAATGTTAAATTTGGAAAATTTTGCAAGTCCCAAAAACAGAAGAAAAATCTTCGGACAGAATGGAAATTTTGGCTAATATATCATAAAATAATAACCAACATAGAAGAAAAAAGAAAAAAGATTTTCCTTCAAAACCAGAAAAGTTTTCATGAGGAAAAACCGCGGAATACGCGAGGCAGCGCCATAAGCGAACCAAACGTAGTACGACCATCACTCAAGTTTGAGAAGAAAGGAAAATGTATCAGGAATACGATTACGAAAACCGCAAGTTCGTAAAAGCAGTTAAAGGAAAACTACGAGGAAAATACGTAAGACAATAGGAGAAAATGTTAGGAGGGGAGATCTAGATTAGCTGATGGCAAGGCCTAACGAAGAAGTTAGTGGGGGTAGTACCAACCTAAAACTTAAAGAAATCAATGCAAGTTGCATGGCAAGCTATCGAACAAGGAATAGAAAAATAAGAGAGGCAGTTGGTACTCGGAAGGCGGCAAAGGAGGCTATATAAGTGGAGTACAGCGGGAGCCGCGTATCTATCCAACGACCTATCTACCTACCTATCTCAGCTATATCTATCGCTCATCTGGAAGCTGGAATCGCTCTCTCACTCTTTGAGTTTTTTCTTTAGATCGACGTTGTTAGACGGATCTGCGATGTTATAGTAACGTACTTAGAAGCAGTGTTTTATAAAGACAGCAGTAAGATATGTGTCAATCAAACAGTGAACATTTTAATTAATTATAATATTATGCGATATAATATTTCAAGTAACATTTTTCATTAAAATTTTATCAAACGTAAATACGAGTTAAATGAACAAAGACAGTGTAAAATCAGTTAGTATTACAGACAGTGAAAAAACGATTGGACAGTTTGAGTGAATTACGCTATAGTTAATTATATAGCGGGTGCGTCAAAAAATCTATAAATGACGTAGTCTACAAGAATCACAGGACTGATGTAATGACAATAACTGGAACCACACATGGACTTTGAAGGACTACTGGAATAAGAAGCGGAAACCAAATCAGGGAAGGCGTTAATCCAAATCAGGGAAAACGTTGGAAGACATCAGGGAAAGTCAAACCAGGCAAAGCTGAGACCACGAGAGACGTTCAACCGCACCAACGATAACCGGACTTCAGGGAAGCTGGATTTCAATCAACATTCTTGGGAAAGGTGTTCAGAGTCCAGGGTCGCAGTAATAAAAGGTCTGTCAGAAAAGTTACGATATCCCTTATTAAAATATTGCCTGAGTTAAATTTAAATAATTATTGATACTGGGTTGAGATAAAAGATTAGGTTTTTCAAAATATAAAATTATTATTCTTGTACATTAAATATATAAAATCATTTTCATAATTAAATAATTAAATAATAAATATTAAAAAGGAAGGAATAATTAAGTATAAATGAATGGTTCTACCTAAAAGAGTTGAAATTTATGTAAATAGTAAATTTAGTGTAAAATTTATGTTTTTGTAGTGGAAAGAACCACAGAGTATTTTGAGTTTTTTATTGAATAAATTTTCTTTTGATTTCAATTAATATAATTAATTTACCTTGTTCAAGAGATTCCTATTATCTAAGTATCCTATATGATAAGTTGTTTTCAGTGTATGATCAATATTGAAGGGCGGAAACGCAAAGTTGGCATTTCCAACGAAATTTCACAAAGCACAAATAATTTAATTATTCTAGGTAAAGTTCCACTGTTCTCACTCCTCGGAGATTGTCAAATAAATATAATATTAATTACTGAGCTGAGCAAATTTAAAGTTAATAGTAACTTGAATAACTGGAAGGAATTTAATAAAATATTTTTATTTAAGGTGACTATAGGCATAGTTATCTTAACCAGAGTTATATCACCTAGGCTATTAAAATTAAGTTGCCTTAAACTTCCAGTAGGTGATATAATCTCTTTATTCTGTAACAAAGTAGGGAAATCCTACAGACAGACAATAGCGTCGGGGCTACATTGCAGAGGTGGCTCCCGAACGTCATAAAAAAGGTCTGTCGTTGCAGGGTTGACGTCGCAACGTGGGGACAAAAGGAAAACAAACTTCCTCCCCCAGCGTCGTGCAACTCGTGCGTCGTTGCAGAGTTGGCGCCCACCGGTGTGGCTTGATTTAACGGAAGGTTAAATAAAGTCCAGAACTGACAGAATAAATTATTTGTGCTTATATGTATGTGTTATAATAAGAATTAAGTTAGATTGTGTAAACATACTAGTGAATTTGATCAACATTAAATATTTCCCGGGTTTGGTATTCCGCAGTTTAAGAGGGGGAGTAGGCCAAGCACCTTAGAAATAATTTGTCGCGGTAAAAACGTAAATAGAAAAAGGGGGTTTTCAAAAAAGTTAAGAAAAATAAAATAAACGTAGTTAGGCTACGAATATTTTACTTCCGACAAATAAGGAGAAATTTCTAAGAGCAAAATGGCGAACAAAGAACTTAAAGAATTTATGGAAATGCTAAAAAAAGAGAAAGCTGAAGAAAAACAATTAAGAGAAAGAGAGAAAGCGGAAGAGAAACAGTTAAGAGAAACAGAGAAGGCAAAGGAGAAACAATTAAGAGAAAGAGAGAAAGCGGAAGAGAAGGAAAGAAAAGAAGAAAGAAGGCGGCTAAAAGAGGCTAAGATAGAAGAAGATAAAGCGAACGAAAGGAGGTTGCGAGAAGAAGAAAAAGCGAATGATAGGAGGCTGCGAGAAGAAGAGCAGAAACAATTATATACATTAATTTCAGGAAAATTGGAAGGAGTATCGCAGGAAATAAATGTAGAAAAAGAAAGGTGTTTAAGTCAACACAAACAGGTAGAAGAAAGGCTTGAGGATATTGGAGGCAGTATACAAGTGTTAGAAGAATCTACCGGGGTAATTAAAAAGAAAACTGATGAAAATTTTAAATTAATTACAAATAGGGTAACGAAGGTAGAACAAAAAGTGCTAGAATTAGGGGGACAGCCAGGTATGGTTAGGAGCCTGGTAATGCCGAGATATGAGGGGGAGTGTAAAAAAATAGAATTTTGGGGAAATCCACACGAACGCCCTCAGCAATTTATAAGGGAGGTAGAAAATTTGATCGAGGAAACTAATCCATTTTTTAGCGATCAAGAAAAGTTAAAGTTTGCAGTGCGACAATTAAGGGGTAGTGCATTAGAATGGTGGCAAGTCATGCAAACAGAAAATATAGGGTACACAGGGTTTAAAGAATGTTTTTTAAAAAATTATTGGTCGTTACAGAAGCAAAAATTAATAAGAAATAAAATAGAATATGGGAGGTATAATGATAATAGTAATCTTACGCGAGCAGATTATTTTTGTAAATTAGTAAACAAGGCTAGAGATTTAGATCCACCGATTCCGGAGGGATATTTAGTGTTTACTATATTCCAGCATTTTAATGACCAGATTAGGTTAGCGGCAATGGGAAAGCATAGCGAGACGGTTAGAGAAGCCATACAATTTCTAAATAGTATAGATATGATGGAGGAAGCGCGTAGGGGAAATAGGCCTACAGGAACGCCGAATAATAATAATAATAACAGGCAAAACCCCCAACCCTATCCGAAACCTAACCTGCAATCCTATTCGCAAAACCCAAGAAATACCATACACCATAATAACCCAAGACCCGGTCCATCAAATCAAAATCCTAATTCAAAGCCGAAACAGGGAAACTAGGAAAGGAGGTTCTGAAAAATAGGCTTCGGAGTTTTAGGGCTGATGATATAACTAAAAATCAAATAAATAAAGTAAGTAGAAGGGGCGAAAAGATAATTAAGAGGGAGTTTATTAAAAAACCGGAAAACACGGTAATTAAAAATGAAACGGCAGTATGTGTACAGAAACCCTTAAGTAATATACACTATAATATTCGCGAGGATTTGTTAGATAATGAAGGGGAGGAAATTATTAAAGATAAACCAATAGAGGAAATCCCGGCGATATTAGTGGAAATTGGTCATTTACAGGCTATTATGGAAATAGACACTGGATCTGAAATAACAGTTATGCAACAGGATTATTACGAGCAGCTGAAAGCGGAAGGAATACCAATAATGGAACTTCCAGTAGCAAACGTAGAAATAATTGGAGCGCTTAAAGGTAAAGTTCAAAAAGTACACCGCCAAATTATGTTAAAATATAAAGTTCAAAACAAAGAAATGGATTTAAAATTATTAATAGTGAAAGGGTTAAAATCCAGAATACTTATAGGGTGTGATGCATTGTATGAAATGCAGGCGAAAATAAATATGGAAAAAAGATTTATAAGGTGGTCATACGAAGGAATAATATATGAGTTACCATTTATAAATAAACAAACGGCAATAAGTCAAATTAAAGGGAAGTGTTTAAAATTAAGGTGTGAAAATCAAATAAATAAGCAGATTAAAAAATCAATTAAATTAAATGATAAAAATGAAGGGAACCTTATCAATAATAAACAAGCAATTAACGAAAACAAATGTGTAGAGAACGCAAAGGGGTTAATTAGCTTAAACGGATTAAATCAAGTAGCGGGAGAAACAAAAGCAGGAAGTAAAATGGCGCAGCAAGACGGGAAAACAACAGGATGTAGGGTTAAAACGTTAGGAGGCGTAGAAGGGTTGAAGAATGAGAGAAATTCACTTCAATGGAGATTTAGGGAAAAGAAAAGGAAGAGGTTCATCGCCAAAGGGTTCACAAAGGAAACCAGGGATGAAGAAGTGCGTAAGAATAAAAATAAAATAAAATTTGATATAAGGGGGAGTAGTTATAACGTTGTTAACCGTAATCCAAAAATAAGTTGTAGTCAAAGCATAGTCCAAACAAAAACTTCACTAAAGCACTGTTACACCACGCGAAATAATCCAATTAATAATAGTATCAAACAAATGTTCAAAAATTATGCAAATCATTCAAACACTGATTATAATGAGATGCGTAAAAACCATAGCGATTTAGGCCGAAGGAACAAGTCAACTAAAACTCGTTTTAAAAGCAATTCGGATTCTATAAGAAATACTAACGGTAAAGAAGGTGCGTTTGTTAGAAAGCATACGAAGATAAAAGCAAGTGTAGGCCTAATCTCGGAGACAGAGTGTCTAGCAAAAATGGAAAGGGAAAGTAATACGAGACCGTACCAAGGCCGAGGTCGAGCGACTACGCAAACACAGCTGATAGGATGTAAACAAATTAAACTAGGCGATTCAAAATGTCATGCTACGATACTGAATACAACGCAAGAGGGGATTTTACAGGAGTTAATTGAGAAATATAAGTCGATATTTTCAGAACGGCCTGGCTTATCAAAATTATATGAACATGAATTAAAATTGGAAAAAACTGAAACTTTTGTAAACAGAAACTACCCCATCCCAATGAATTATAGAAAAAAAGTTAGGGAGGAACTGGACCAGATGCTGGAAAACAATATTATAGAGCGATCTAGGACACCTTATATAAACCCAATGGTGACTGTTGTGAAGCCGGACGGATCGATACGATTGTGTATGGATGCCAGGAAACTAAACAAAATTATAACTCCAGATTTTGAAAGTGCACCGCCTATAGATGATATCTTAAGGAAAGGACGGCGGAAAAAATACATAAGTAAAATTGATTTAACTTCGAGTTTCTGGCAAATACCGCTCAAACCAGAATCAAGAAAATACACAGGATTTTTGTTTGATAACAAAGTTTATAATTTTAAAGTGGTACCGTACGGCCTTCAGAACTCTTTATCTGCCTTGATAAGAACTGTAGATATTACCTTAGGTAAGGAAATAGAAGAGTTTACGTTAAATTATGTCGACGATTTGCTATGTTTGTCTGAGACGTTCGAAGAACATATACAGCATCTAGAACAAATATTTCAGAAATTCAAGGAAGGAGGTTTAACCATAAATCCTAAGAAGACAGTTTTCTGTCAGGAAGTAGTAAAGTTTTTGGGTTTTATATTCACACCAGAAGGAGTTAGCACTGATCCGGAAAAATTAACAACCATAAGAGATTTTCCAGAACCACGTACAGTAAAACAGCTACAATCGTTTCTGGGGTTTGTTAATTATTATTCGAGATTCACAGAAAAATATGCAGGAGCAACAAGACCACTGTATAAGTTATTAAGAAAGGGACAAAAATGGATATGGGACGACGAAATGAGAAAAGCGTTTCAAGATGTTAAGAGGTTGTTTATAGAAGCGGTGGTTATAGCACATCCGGAAGAAGGAAAGGAGACCTATCTGCAGACAGACGCAAGCACAGGTGCTATAGCTTGTCAATTATATCAGTTAGACAGGAATGGTGCAAAACAAATAATAGGTTTTGTAAGCCGAACTTTAAAACCGTACGAGAAACATTATACAATCTGCGAGTTGGAGTTGTTGGCGATTGTGTATGGCTTGCAGAAGTTTCGTCCGTTAGTAATAGGAGCTCCGCTAAATATAATTACCGATAATATGGCACTGAAATTTCTAACATCATGTAAGTTCCAAAACAGCAGAATGAGAAGATGGATACTCGGTATACAAGAGTATAACCCAAATGTGCAACACTGTACAGGAAAGGAAAATGTACCATGCGATGTGGCAAGTAGGATGTATGGGAACTGTACGGGAGTGGAAGATAAATGCAAATTAAAAATACAAGAAATAAGGATAAAGCCAAATTTAAGAGAGTTATTTGTAAATTTTAGAGACTACCAAATTAGAAATTTAGAATGCCGTGAGAAAATAAATAATATAAAAAATTATCCAAATTTTATAATAAGAGACAATGTGTTATGTTCCACAATAAACAATAAAACAAGAATAATAGTACCAGAGGAAGTAATAGAAAAATTTGTACAGGGTATACATGAGACATATGGGCATATAGGCCGAAACAAAATTTTCAATATGATAAAAAGAAAATGGTATATAAAAAACATGCTAGCAAAGATTTTAGAAGTCATAAAACGCTGCGATATCTGCCAAAGAGCAAAATATACGAATATGTATCCAAGGGGAGAAAGCAGGCCAATAGTAACCAACGACAAAGGAAGAATGGTGGCTATAGATTATTTAGGACCATTTCCAAGAGCTCCAGGCAATGTTCAACATTTACTAGTGGTGGTGGATGTATTTTCAAAATATGTTAGAATGTATGCAGTAAGAAATCCGACTACGGTGAACACAATAGAAAAAATGCGCCAATACATTGCGGAAGTAGGACGGCCGGAAAGAATTCTGACGGACTACGGCAAGGCATTTACCTCTAGACACTGGGAAGAATGGATTAATGGAGAGGGCATACAACACGTATTAACACCTATACGACACCCTCAGGTGAATCTTGCGGAGAGAGTAAACAGAGAAGTGATACGGATGCTAAGGACGTATTGTCACAATCACCAGGCGATGTGGAAACAACACCTGGAACTAATAGAAGACGTGTTAAACTCTACGCCGCATGAGACCACCGGATATACGCCAAAAGAGATCCAATGGGGTGAACAACCAAGCTATGTATGGGACGAGTATTTTCCGCAAGAAGACCAGGACGGGGAAGCAGAAACTAGGCGTGAAAAACACCAAAGATGCCATGAGAGGATCATACGAGCTGGAAATACACGAGCTAGGAAATTGAACAATGGAAGGAGGTTTGTAAATATGAATATAGGAGATCTAGTGTTAGTCACCCAAAACACTACCATATTAGCAAACAAAGCTGGAGCACAAACAAAAAAGTTATTCTTGTTATATGTAGGTCCATATAGAATTGTTGAAAGGAGGGGAAGAAAAACATATGTACTGGCAGACATACGGACAGGAAGAATAAAAGGGAAATATGATGTACGCGACCTAAGGCCGTATATACAATAATAGAAAGAGTTGTAGATAGAAATCATTGTCAGATGTAAATAGTAGTTTAGGAATAGTTTAACTTGTAAATATACAGAGTACAGTAGTGCATTGAATTTATTAGAACGATAAACGAGGCTATGAGAAAGGCATAGGCCTAATACAAAGTTCATTGATAAAGTGTAGCAGTGAAAGGACGGAAATGGAATGGGGAAGCAAGTTGGCTGAAACTAAACACAGCTGATTGAGTCGAAGGGTCGTTGTACTTAGGCCTACGGCAATGAAGGGAGGTAATGCAACCAAGGTCGGTTATCAGCTGTGACGAAAATAAACAATGTAAGTGTAATTTGTAAATGACAGATGTAGAGTGAGATACAGGGTGACCTGAAAGGAATGGGCACTGAAACAAATTTATGAACGATTGTTGTTTATAAAGAAGCAACAGTTAAAACGTCTAATGACATCTTAGGACAAAAGAAAGGTGGTTGCTATTCGGAGTAAGCGAGTTTAGGGGCTTACGCGTTGTTTGCAAGAAGCAAACGTGAAAAACGGAGGTGGAGGAGTGTTGTATGTTAGGAGGCAACAATTTTGCGGATGAGCTGAAAAAAGAGTAGGCAATAAGTTATTAAAATTTTCTAAAAAACCAAGTAAAGGTGAAGAAAATGGGAAAGTAAGCGGATGTACAGAAGAAATAGTAGTAAAAGAAATTGAAAAAGTAAAAGGGTAAATAAAGTTTGGTCTGACCAGCCAAAGAAGTAAGTAAGAAAGCAATGGAGAGATAAAAGGAATATTCGTAGGCTAATGAAGGTAAAAATAAAATAAAATTGTTAAAGTAAAATAATACGCGAAAAATAATGATGATCAAAGTTAGTAGTATATGTTAGGTTAGTCAACCCAGTATATTTTGATATAATTGTAAATATAGGGTAACCAGGCAAGTGTTTTAA
>JAGFPH010003010.1:45702-57133 GCA_018207615.1 Philaenus spumarius
TCAACTTAAGAAGCGAAACCGGGTATATATATATATATATATATATAGGCTACTATTATTATATAGGCTACTTTGTTAGTGATACTTCAAGGATATTAAAAAAAAAAAAATTAAATTATGAGGTATTTTCTGCACAAAAAGGGTACTAATTACTATATAAAGCTATTTACAAGCAATTTAATTTATTTTGTAATATAATGTTAAAGCTATTGGAGAAACATTTTTTGAATTAAATTAAGTTTTGTTTTAACTGAAATTTTTTACATATGTTTTCCCCTTTAGCAGTTAGCAATTCATTTGAATTTTATTGTTAAAAACGTACACTTTACGAATTAATGGTAAAAGGTTATTTATAGACTTTCTTAAAATACGTATACCACTAATTAACCTAAGTACCACAACCTAAAACGAAAACTTAAGGAAACTTTTCTACAATCCATCGTTTTTAAGTATATTTGCTGTTTGAAACTTGATTTGCAACCAATAGAAGCCAAATTAAATTTACAATAACTATTTACACATGTAATACGCCGACCTACTCACACAGTTATGTCTTAAGCTATAATATTCACATGACATGTAATTAATATGAAGCAATTAAAAGGAACATAGTTTATGTATAAATCATCGAAGGTAATTACATGAATGAAGCCACACATTAAACAGTGCAGCTAGTATGAATAAGAAATGGGTTAGAATCCAGTCTGACGCAGAGGGGAGCTGAGTGGATTGACATTGTTGTAAATTATAAAGTTTTGTTTGATAGTAAGCCTATTGTTGATAACAATTATAATAGTGGATAATTTATTGGAAATGTCTACAGCAATGTTTTTCAAAATACTTGAAAAAGGATTTTTCCAAATTAGTTGGTCTTAAACAAATGCAATAATTTTTATCAATTATGTCATACTATTAAATTAAGTAGAATGTGTTTTACTTTAACACATCATATACTTCAAACCAACAAAAACAAAATAAATAAAAGCAAGTAGAAAATTTCATAAATAGTTTGTTTTTGTAAAAAAAATCACTATTATCACCGCAGTTTTTATTTATTGAAAACGTAAAATATTTATGAATCATGGAAAACCATTTATTCTTCCATTACGATAAATCTGATTTTTCTGCATTTTATTGTTACACCTAATTTGCTTTTATCGATTAATTCATTGAAACTGAGATGGTAAATGATATTAACTGTCCAAATACTATTCTTACTTTGGCTATAGATAATAAAGTTCAAGAGAAACATCATGACTGAAAATAAAAATAAAAACAATTTCTTTTAAACTATAAAATCAGGTGTTAATGGAAATGACATTGAGTAATAGCCTACATGCGAGTTTAAATCTAATACTAAATTTGCTTTGATATTAAATAATCGTTTTGACTAGAAAGGTTCCATTCCATAACTGTTTAAGTGCCATTTTTAGGGAAATTGAGTTATCTACACCAAAATGTTTTAAGTACCACAAGCCATATGATATGTTGAAAGTAGAATGATACATCAATTCCGGTGGAGAAATAAGGAACTAAAGATATTGAAACTCCAAAATGTTTCAAGTACCACAGTCATGTGGCTTGCTTCTTTTGTAAACATCAAAACGTTTTAAGTACCGATGTTGTTTCATGATATACTTGATCAGCTAGAGTTACTTTGAGGTTATGTTTCGAGAGCTTGTGTATGCTTACTGTGCTGCAGATTAGTTTATGTGATTAAATTTCGTTATGGAACAGTTAGATGATACAGTTTGTGGCAAAAGAAGAAAAAGTAAACCAGGGGCATGGGGGAAAATGTAAGAAAACACAGAAGAAATTCTGGTGGTGAATATATTACCTGTAAAGGCCAAAATGTGGAGACTAAGTCTGCACCTCTGAGGGTGAGTTAAAAACTGTATGTTTAATAGTTTAAAAAAGATAAAGTTTATTGTTTTTAAAGTATTTTTGGTTGAAGTAGAGTTATTGTGTAGGGTCTGTAATTACTTTTGATCCTATGGAGTTGTTCTGGTGTTTGTTTTTTTAATTTTTAGAGGAAAGGTGGGTTCTAGTGCTGTTCAACATAAGCAGCCTTATTTTTATTGGATAATAGTATATTCTAAAATTATCTGGCTTAGGCTTTAAAGCCTTTTAGTAAATGAAGCGGCAATAGCAAAGCCGATCTTAGTAAAGTCTAAGCTAGCGTAGCTAAACACATCTAGCCTAGGTTAGACACTTAGTGTAGAAGTTACACATAATTATTATTGTGTAATCTTGCATTTTATTTCATTCCTTAAATCTAAAATGCTATAGGCTTTTTATATCATAAAAACATTATTGGGTTTTTTCAACGACAATGAATTACGAGCCACAATAGTCAAAATAAAGGTCTTCGAGGGCTGTCGTACGTTTTGTGTTTAAACTATCAAGGGCCTAATGCCAAATATTTCTTTTTAGACTTCCTGCAAATGCAGTCATGCTTGTCATGACATTACATGGAGGACCAGACAAGAACTTTATAAACAATTCTATGAAATGGATTATAACAAACAGCAAAGTTTTATTAGAGGATTGGTTCGTCCGACGCTGATAGCAAGACAGCGTAATGGCAGATATGAGTTGCCGAAAACGATTTTTCAAATACCTACTCCCTGTCAAGACATCTGAACTCCAAGTTTGTAAAAAAACGTTCTGCGAAACCTTTTCTAAAACTGCTAGACGTGTGCAGGTCCTTGCAGAAAAAATTCTTTCTGGCAAAATTGATGTTAGTGACAAAAGGGGTGGAGCAAGGAGGAAAGAAATAGTGACTGGAAGCCTAAAGTAATACAACATATCAAATCATTTCCATGCACAGAGAGTCACTACAGCCGACGTGACAATCCAAAGACACGTTTCTTGTCGTCTGACCTGTCTATAGCCAAAATGTATCTGGCATTTTTTAGAAGCTTACGAACTTGTCAATATGGATCCAAATCCAGTTTCACGACAATGGTACCATACAATTTTTTATGAAAATTTCAACCTCTCCTTTGGTCAACCAAGAACAGATACGTGTTCTTTGTGTGATCTTTTAAAAATTAAATTGAATGAGGCCGTAAATCCAGATGAAAAGAAAAAGGCGCAAAATGATATGGAAATCCATCACCGAAGAGCTGAAATGGCCAATAAATGTATGAAAGAAGATGTCATAGATGCAAAATAACATGGACAAACCCTTGTTTTAAGTTTTGATATTCAGCAGCAGATATTTATTCCTAAACTGACACACTCTCAAATGTTTTACAGTAGGCCGTTTGGAATGTGGAACTTTGGTGTACATTTTGAAAACAAAGATACAGCCATTATGAATATGTGGACAGAAACTGAAGGTAGGAGAGGCGCTACAGAAATTGGTATTTGCCTGTATAATGTCTTAACTACACACATCATAATAGATTTAATGGGAACAATTCCAAGAAAACTGGTTCTTTGGTCAGCCAACTGCTGTTCCCAAAATAAAAACCAGTACATTATTGGTATGTATCTTATTTTAATAGCAAAGGGATATTTTGAAGAAATAGTACACAAGTTTCCAACGTGTGGCCATACATATTTGTCATGTGACAGGGACTTTGGCTTCGTAGAAAAAAAGCTTAGAAAAGAAGCTCTACAAGTTCCACAAGATGTACTTCATTTATTAACTTCAACAAGGCCGACAAAGCCCTTTCATAGTTGTTGCACCTCCACATTTTTTTGACTGGAAAACCTTTGCGCAGGAAACTTTAAATACAGGAAACTGAGAATAATGAAAGTAAGTGAGATAAGGGTCTCGAGCCAAAACTTTTTGTCGTTGAAACTCGACTTTGTCACTCTGCATCTGTTCCATGGATTTCTACAAATGTTTTGAAACCGGGTAATTCTGAAGAGTTCTTTATTAACTATAATCTAAACGAGAAAGACAATCGCCGTTAAATCCCAGAACCAAAGATAAAAGGTCTGAAAGAAATGCTTCCATTCATGCGACAAGCAGCCAGGCAGTTTTACGAATCAGTGCTAGCTGATAACCATAACCAACCAAAAACCATAAGATTCAAAAACTTTAAATCTCTTAATTTTTAAAGAAAATTCTGTGTAAAAAATATTTGTTCTGAATTTTGTGTTTGTAAATATCTTTGGTACTTACAACGTTTTGTTCTTTCAAAATGAAATATTTAGGCACTTAAAACCTTTTGATGTTTCAAAGGGAAAAAAATTGTTTTTCTTAATTATTATTTGTCATTATGTTCAATAAATACAGTTTGTACAAACTATTTAAGTTGTATTTATTCATATACAAAAGTTTCTCAACTGTAAATTTAAGTATATGTTGTACAAAAGGCCTCCTAGTTTTTAGCTTCTTTTGAACAGTTTGTTATTTTGCACTTACAACGTTATGGAATGGAACCCTTCTTACACTATCCGATAGGTAACCAAAAGGGCTACAAAAAATATGTCTTGACATGTTTTGTTAAAATGTACGGTTTTTGAGTAATTTATGTACGAAATGTTCAAACAGGCGCCATTTTGAAACATTTGATTGGAAATAACCGCTTATTTTTTTAGATAGATCATTGTTAGGTTAAACTTCATGCCAATTTTGAAGTCAAACATTCTCTAGAGATGAATTATTTTGTAAAAAAAATGGCGGTTATCTGGAAAACGGAATGTTTTCAGACCTATTTTTATCTACCGTTTTTTCTTTACTTTTGCATTTAGAATGAGCTGCTGAAGTTTCTGCATATCTCTGTGAATCACACTGTATATTTTTATGTAACATAATGTTGCAATGATTTTCATTATAATATTGGGATTTTAACAAATATTTTATACAGACTCACGACTATTTTATTCCTATGTAGATATACACAAAATGATAATTGTGCATATACCTTCCGCACACGAACATTGTGGCAGCAAGGGTCGGTGAATTGTACGTAGGAGTACATTCGTGCACTCTGCACGCTCTCTACCCTCTTTTTGATTATTTTTTCCTCACCTGTAAATAAATATTACATGTTTTATGACATTCACTCAGACTAAAATAAATTATTTGTGCGTATAAGGCAATTCCGACACTTACTTGTTGTCGTTTCATAAGGATACACTTATTATGACCTCACTAGTAGGCTTACTACTACTGCTTAAGCATTACGCTCCAGATGGGGTAAGATACAAATAAAAACAAATTTAAACAATAAATAAAATTACAAACTCTGTTACACATAAAAAATGATTGCTATTAATTTATGTATTATCTTTGTCAAAACGGATATCCTCTTTTTTGTAAACTTATAACTCTTATTAGATGGATATAAACATTAACACAAACAATTAATTGAACATTTTATGACAGAATGTTTATTATCTAATCTATATTTATTAGCTGGTTTATTTAATTTAATAGTTTTATAAAACTTTACTACTGTGATTTATTTTAAAAGTAAAGATACAATCTGTTACTTAACATTTTCCTTCTACAATTTCACTCTGTGGCTCTCTTATTTGCCAATACAAGACGTTGTTAAAGCTAGATCAGTCGATTAATTTTGTATTTTGTTGTAGACAAATAAGTTACCATTTGTACAACAACCTTAAGTATATTATTAATTAATGGTTACATTACAATCAATATTACAATGATAATAAATTTAAAATTTTAAACAAAGCATACGCAGAGATTATCTATAACGAACACGTAGAGATTTATATTAAGCCCAATATGGCAGTATAGTTTACGGTATTGCCCTGAGAGGTCAGAGAACACCTGGAAACAACTAAAATTTGACCCTTCTCTTAGTCTATTGTTAACTATTTATCAAGGAGAAAGACAATTTGCAAGAAATCATTAATTATATTAGGAAACTTGGCACGTGGTAAAACTCAATTGTGTCATTGTTCATTAATTAGTAATTAAGAGTTTCAGGTTACAAAGTTAATTTTAGAAATGGACTCAACTGGGCGAAAAGAAAGCTATGTAACAGTCACTGTTTTTCCTTATAAAAAGGGAATCGAAAATAATGTGACAATCAACATGCGTAAAATAAAGTAAATCAAGACCAAACAAATTTACGCCTGTAAATATGATATGTCAAAGTTAAAAAAAATATATTTTACAACACATCATGACCAAAGAAAATTCTATCACCAAATTCAACGTTTAGAGTAAAAAGAATCTACAAGAAGTACGAATTAAATGCTTCAAAGCAAAAATAATACAATTAAATGAAAGTATTTAATAGGCTATATATATGTACAAAATGTCTTTATTCAAATAGAAAATTTCTAAAACAAATTTGTATTTACTTGTGTAATATGTTTTATTCGTTCGTGAAACAGCTCTTCCTTTTAGCAAAAAAAAAAAAAAAAATTATAAAGTTCTTCTTTCTTAACCTTCGTATGCACCAAAGAAATTCAGATTCTTTTGGAAATGTTAACTAGTTTACCTGAAGTATGTTTTATCATTGTTTGGAACGATTTTCGACTCATAATAGATTTTTAAAATTTTCGGGAGTAATGAAAACTTTTAAAAAAGACCCTAACTTTAAAGCATGTCAAACTATATGGTTAAAGACAATATTTATAGTGATAATGATGGTTCCAACCAAAATAGTGGAGTGCATTAGTAACGTAATTCGCCTCACTTTAACATTTCAATTGCTCTAAAAAGAGACAACTGCTTAAAAAGCCCTCTTTTTGTAGTTTAAATGTTTTCCCCATTTATAAAAGTGAGTTTTTCGGAAGGGCAATCCAAATTTTTAAAATGTCAGCTATCTTGTAATATGTCAAATTATGGGCATATAAAGGAAAAATATTTTTTTAGATGTCACAAAACTGAAATATATGTATTTAAGGTATTTATTTGGTATAAAATAAATTTTATTTGGAAGGGCAATCAACATTTTTTAAATGTTTGCCATCTTGTAATATGTCAAATTACGGGCATATAAAGGAAAAATATTTTTTTAGATGTCACCCAACTGAAATATATGTATTTGAGGTATTTATTTGGTATAAAATAACATAACGTATTCAAAAAGGTTAAACAGTCAAATAAGGATTCGTTCTTATGCTAGTATAAAGTACAAATTTAATTGTGAAGATTTGTTTTAAAATAAAGTAGATGTGGGATCGCATTTTAAAATGTTGATTGCTATTCAAATTATTCCCCATTTGGTAAGAGAGGAAAAATTTCAATCTACCTTAATAGAAACTTTAGGTGAGCAGTTCCAAAATGGTTTTCTAATATTTAATATTTAAGTTCATACAGAAATTTAAGGAACTTAAAACGACTTTTTTTTAAACCAAACTAAGAGTAAAAAACTATCCGGCTTTGCACAAAGTTAAATGTATATTAAAAAAAAAATACATATCAATATGTTATACTATGTATTTCTTATAGGGACTTTTAGTAACTTTGACCCCACAAACCCCCCTAAAATTTAGAATTTCTTGAAAACCTTTCTTAGCGAGCACCTAGGGCCCTAGAGGAAGCTACATAACAAATTTCATTCCAATCCGTTCGGTGTTTTTTTTTTGTTTTTTTTTTTGTAACTTTGACCCCCCCTAAACCCCCCTAAAATTAAAAAAATTTTGAAAACCTTTCTTAGCGAGCACCTATGACCCTAGAGAAAGCTACATACCAAATTGCATTCCAATCCGTTGGGTAGTTTTGGAGAAATAGTGATTTAGTAACTTTGACACCCCAACTCCCCCAATAAAATTTCCAATTTTTTGAAAATCTTTCTTAGCAAGCACCTATGGCCCTAAAGAAAGCTACAGAACAAATTTCATTCCAATCCGTTTGATAGTTTTGGAGAAATCGTGATTTAGTAACTTTGACACCCCAACTCCCCCCCTAAAATTTCCAATTTTTTGAAAAACTTTCTTAGCGAGCAATTATGGCCCGCTAGGAAGCTACATACCAAATGTCGTTCCAAACCGTTTAGTAGTTTTGGAGAAATCGTGATTTAGTAATTTTGATACCCCAACTCCCCCCTAAAATTTCGAATTTTTTGAAAACCTTTCTTAGTGATCACCTATGGCCCTCTAGGAAGCTACATACCAAATGTCGTTCCAAACCGTTTAGTAGTTTTTAAGAAATTGTGATCAGTGAGTCAGTGGGTTTTGGCTTTGATATAGCCTATATATAGATAATGCAAATTCTCTGATGGATACAAATGCAGGATTATGCTTATACATAGTAACACAAACAATTTGATTTTTATTTAATCAATACAAAAAAATATAAGTATTATTATCCAAGCATATTCTACAGAAGCACTTTAAGGGTCTTCTATACCTTGCGTAAAACACCAAAAATATGCACTTCGTATTACCGTGTTTCGGACGCCGTTTTTCAACCTAAAAAGTTGTGAAACATCTTAAATTGTTCTTAAAGGCTTTGTGCTTTCGTCTTATTTGAAAGAAATCGTCGGCAACTCCTTTTAATCAACCGTTCAAATGAGTAAAAAACGATTATTTTTAACGCATTTTTTGGGAGTTTTAAGCAATAATTTCTATATTTTAAGGTAACACGTAAAAAATATAAAGCCTTCTTTACACCTTAAAGTAGTTTCCCAGATTATTAATTTATAAATAGAATCCGAAACACGGTATTACGAATGCATGTTTCAACGATTTTGCGGCTTGAGTCAGGCCTTTTGCATTGAAATCATACTGTACACTCGGGAGTTTTCTTCAAGGTAAAGAAGAGCCTTAACTATTTGCCTACTTTCTACCAATCAATGGTTAGAAAATTCTATTGAACAACTTTTAGCAAATGCCAGCATTTACTGGCATTGCTTTGGAGTTTTTGGTGTGGTTGCTTCAACTAATGTTTCTATCATTAAACTTTACAGGGCTAGAAAATATTTGAAAAATAATTCTTATAAGTATTTGTACATTTTTGGTGGCGGTAATTTTTATTATTTCATTGATTGCTATTCAAGTAAATCACAAATAAAATGTGAAATGATGCTGTTAATTGCAATGCAATATTTAATTATTATAATTATAATATTTAAATTGCAAACAAGTAATCCTACTGACAGTAATGTTTACTATAATGACGTTTGAATGTACAAATTTTAAAATACAACATTGCTATTTTAAGGATTGACACAATATTTAAAAAAATTTGTGAATGTAAAACTATAATGATGAGAATGCATATAACAGAATGCATAGTTTCTTATTTTGTCAAAATAACAATATAATAATAGTAGTTCTCATTACCTGAAAAATTGCAATAATTAAACAATAAGTAATTATTTCACGGGAGTTTTCAGTATTTTAAATTTAACAGCAAAATTTTGACTAAAAAGGTACAGGTTTCGGATTATTTAAAAATTGTCTACAATTAACCTAACAGTGTTATGCAATCTCAGATAACAAACTAGTACAAGTATACTAATGCTACTTAGTTATTCTGCAATCAAACTGTGTTGAAGCTTATAAATTCAATAAAATCCATAGCAAGCAAGACACAAAGCATGAGCTAACAATGCATCTAATGTTTACCCAAGTTTATTTTAGCATAATCTTATTCTTAAAAAAACAAACTTATATTAAGAGATTTTCATCTTTAAGTTGTTTAAACACATTCTGACCTTAATATTTTCAACCATACAGAACTATAGGGACAATAGACCTGAATCGTTTGAAAGTCACTCAAAACAAATTTCTCGTCCTAATTTACTTCCTTCTGTATACATAATATAACAAATTAACTTCAAATTTCATTTTTTTAAATTAACAATGACGTCAAACGTATTAATTAAAATAAACTAAATTTATAATTCGTCAAACACCAACCTTATTCTCGGAAGTATTTAATCAATTGTTTATTAAGTTATTGCGGCGACCCGCTACATGGAAATTTGAATATTCCCAGAGTGTTAAGGTCTTAGACAAATGGTCGACCTGACCCCGGTCTGTGACATATGAATAAATAACTCTCCACATGACGAAACGCTTCTATATTCCACGTGCGCGCCCAGTGACAATACAACAAACTAGCCTTCTACGCAAACTAATTATTCATTATTTCTATATAATACTGTGTTGCGATTTCTCGCGATCAGGTTTCAATGGAAAATAAACACCATCAACTTGAAAGAGGTTTATATCTGTCCGAGGTAATGAAAAGATTGGACACTGACCTTTGCTGTAGAACTGACGTCATTTTGTTCTTTTAACTTGGTTTTGAAATTATTGTTACCGTTTTAAATCCTAAAATGTTAATCATTAGCTCCCTAATTATATAGCATCATTGTAAAATTAGTCCATAACAACAAATAAACCATAGCTTAAAAGAAAAACAAACATACAATATTGAGTAAATTTTACAGAATTATATTGAGGCTTAACGACCAGTGATGGCGTTGACAAGGCATATTCACAAACTAAGGAAATTATAGAAAACCAGACATATAAATATTATTTATAATAATATATCTATGAATATATGTTAAGCTCTCTTGTAAATTCCGTCACTGGCGAAACAATGGTCGGCAAGACTCAACACAATTTTGTAGATTGTAGGGCCTACTAAATATTGTATGTTTGTGTTTACATTGCCATGAAGTTCTGAAAGGTATCTTCAGTCAATATTGAAGTTTAATAGTTTTAAAACTAAACTTCTATTTATAGTTCTAAGCTTTATTTTCAAGAGAAAGTCGTGCTTCAAAAAATGTAAGGCCAAAATTAGTAGATTTCAGGCGAAATTACTTAACATGTAAACTTCTCAGGAGTACTTTTTGTAGCAAACCAACCTGAACCATTACATTGTTTTAAGTACATTGAGATTATGTGTTAAGCATACAAATAATTTTATAATTTCATTTATTACTAGGGGAAACCCCTGCTTGCTCCGCAAACCAACCCCGTTGGAACCTTCTATAAACATAGTCATGAACATCGTCATAAAAGTTTTAGGACGCACCGTTTTTGAGATAGTGACGATTTTTGTGAAAACATCATGAAAAGGCTCCAAATCATTGCAATATAATCGAGGCTGACGGAGTAACATGTTTTTTTCAAGATCGGTGACTCGCTTATTTCACCCAATTTGTAAAAACCAAAATTCGTCTTGGATGGTAGAGCCCCCAGGGGCATTTACAATTTTCCGTTGTATAGACCGTAACTGGCAAAGATAGTGTGTGCAAGAGAGGGGTCGAGAAACGTCAAAAATACCCCAGGATGCACCGTTTTCGAGATATTTACGATTTTTGTGAAAAAATTATGACAAAGCTCCAAGTCGTTGCAATATAATAGAGGCCGACGGAGTAACGTGTTATCTGCACACTACAAAAATATAATATAGTTTGCATTGCATACAATATGTCTTGTAAGAAAAAATGTAACAATTTCCAGCTTTCTAGCTTTATGAGAAGTATAATAATTGATTCGTATTGTTTTAGGGGTTGTTGTTACATTT
>JAGFPH010003010.1:57143-70635 GCA_018207615.1 Philaenus spumarius
TGGTTTACTTTATATATATATCTTATAAGAAATGAAAGTACCAATTTACAGCTCTCTAGCTTTAAGGGAAATATTATCTTTAATTTGTATTGTTTTAGGGGTTGTTACTACATTTTCAGCCTTTTTCAGCCTAAATATTTACTTCTTATATATATCTAGTAATATATCGTTTTATAAAATCCTGTGTCATCATAAATAACTAGTCCCATAGTGTCGGACATCAGTAATCTGAACAAAGTTACTGGCACAAAAAAAGTTGGAGTAGTAAATTATCTAACAGTAGTATCTGGAGTAGTCTGAGAATTCCTAAAAATTAAAATTACTACTTTTGAATAAACACAAGAAGCTTGAGTTCTAACGAAAGTAGAAACAGATAATTTAGGAATGTAGTTCATAGAATTCGGTAAAGATGACACACAAAAGTAATTACACAAATTTCTGCATTTCGTATGTAGTTGTTGGGTGAATTTTTTTCAAAACTTAACTGTTTCACCTCAGAACAACTCTCAATTAAGAGATACATACATTCAGTTCTTTACCCAAGTACATTTAATAAATCAAAGTATAACATTAATGTTAGTCAAACAGTTTAAGGATTAGTGAATATTGAACAGCGCTCTCCTTATTTATACATAGTAAAATCGAGTCTGTCTGTGACGACATCAACTGAGAACGAATGATCTAAGCTGGGGTTTGAGCAATAATTAGACTCAGCACTTCTTCGGTAAGGTTTAGGAGAAATCCACATTCAAAAATTGTGACGTCATTAGTGACCAAAGCAACCGTTTTTACCTATTTCTGGAAATTTTCTGCTTGTAACTCTAGACGGATAGCACCTATATTCAATTTGATATACTTAATATATTAAACTATATATTATTATAGTTCTTTCGGATAGTAAATCTGTAAAAAATGCGTTTTTCTTAAACCATTTGGTTTAAGAAAAATCTGCAGCTTTACAAAGGTGGGTTTTAGTAAAAATCTAAAACCAACTTAGCGAAAATTTAATTCTTTACAACTTTTAAAATAAAAAACCGTGATTGTTTTGCTATAAGGTATTTTCAGCCGTTATTGCACGTGGACGTTGTCACGATATAGCTAGTATTCTTATAATTGCAACTATATCAAATTCACTATTTGTTTAGAAAAATATATATAGTGAAAAATATTATTAATTGATATCATAGGCAAGACAATAATATACTGGAAATAAATGAATTTAACAATAATCTGTACTTCTTCTGGTAAGGGCAAACATTTTAGTGATGTAGAGCAGCACTTTATAAGCCTTGCAGAGCCCAATTATTCTCTTATAATAACGCTCAAAACGATGGCCTATTTATTTATATAGTTTAAGTTTCTATAATCAATCATTATAATTGTACAATACGTTTTTTTTTACATCATCAATCAGTTTTGTAACTTCAAGTTTCTATTGTTTCTACCGTCGCACGTTCTCAAATATGCTTCTTTATAAGTCTAGAAGAGAGCAGACTGGTGTAGTGGTTAAACACGCTCGTTATTAAATCAAAGTAATAATAGGCGTAGATGTTTGTTTCTACCACTTCACAAGAACAAGATTATGTTTCACGAGTAATAAACGAATAAAATTGTTCTATTAAGATATGAAACAATGCGTTTTTAATTACAAAATTTTATATTACTCTTTATTTATGTTTGATCTAAATCGCACTACAACAAATTAATTTGAAAATCTTTGCGTATATTATAAAGTATTCAAACATGAATCAATACATTATGTTTAAATGAAGCCGAAACGTGAATATATCAGTAAACTATAAAGTGTGACTTTTGGCAGTATTTTAACGTTGCAGACGTGTTTCACGAGAAAAGAAAAATTGCCCCCATCATACCCGACTAAACAGAGTACGGTTGTAATGACCGCTGTATTTGGCATGATGTATACATTAGACTGAGAGACTCATTAGAGTACAGTGTACAAGTGATTAACACTGGGATAATGACTCTATCCAACTCCTGGAGCACTTTGTGTTTAACAAATGGATCAGCCGGTGCTGCTTCGATTATTATATCGTTTTTACTAATGTCGGACCACGCCCATTCGACACCTTTTTCTCACACTCCTTCTGGCCATGCCATTACCTCTGCCGACTGGATTACAAGCTCCTAATTGTGCCGGTGTATTCTTTAACTTATAATTGACACGTGTTCTTCCGTCGTACACAAGCGTCCGTTTCCAAAATCTGACCGATGTATTAGAAATGGATAAGGTTTTGTCTAAACAAACATCTCTGTAGCTTTATTAATATGAATATGAACTTTATTACATCAAAGTTTAAAGTAATTTTATCTTCTAAGAGTAATAATAAAAAGGGTTTTAACTGCGCGAATTTTATGTTTTTATTTTAGAAAAAAATGAAGTTTAAGGACAAAAATGCATAGCTTCCTTATTATACACAGGTTCAAGTTCATTCTGATTTATTGCAAACCTTTAAATTATTGTTTGACACCTCAGTTTGGTATGAACAACCCTCACTACAAAGGGTCTAGCTAAATGTAATTACTGCTTTAATAGCCACAATATCGAACACGTTCAAAGTTGTAAGTTTACAAAAACTATGTATGCCTGGAGCAGAACAAAACGAAGCAACATACAATATGTCCTTCATTTACCTGAGGGAAATGCCAACTGATTCGTCAGTGACCAAATCATTTTCACAATGACGTCTATAGTATATAAGTCCGGCATTTTATGGCTGATCTTCTTTTTCGATGCTTTAAAATTAATTATATATTTTACTAAAGTAAAACCAAATCTGACAGTTATTAATTGGACCTACAATGTTTTTTTTTTTTTTTTTACTACAAATAAAGTGAAACCTTTGCAAAAACAGATACCGGCCATCCACAGAAGTTCGCATTACATAATATACGAAATGACCAATTTTTACTCACATAAAACGTGTTTAAAAAATGTGAATAACTTTGGTATACAAAGAGATATCAACTTGAAATTGAAGTGGTGTACCATTCATACCATTTAGATTGTTCTTGCAAAACTTTAGTAGTTACCTAAAAGAAGAATGTACAAAATGTGCACGAAAGCTTGCGAGTGCCTCGTCCAATATTGTCTATCTGAAACCTTTTTTGATAACTGCAACCCTTAGAGCAATGAGTGCAAACTAAAGCGGTTAAAGGACACACAAATGCAACTCCCTAACTTTGGCACAGTATCAAATTAGTCCATATATAACTAGTGTTTACTGCAATGGGTGACCAAAATGAAGTAGCAGAACAAAAACTCGTAGTTAAAATATTGAGTACGTTATTTCCTTTGTTGTAAATATTCTAAATATTTTTTGTCCGACACTATTTTAAATAACTGCAACCCAGAACACAAGGGATGAATAGGCCTAAATATTGAATGCTTTAATTATGAGAGTTGACGTTTGAACTTATGTCTACAAATGTAAGCAGAAAGAGATTAAAATGAAACGTGTTAATATCAAACAGAGGTATGCATTTAAACTTGCTTTATCTTCTTTGTGCTAATTGAAAAATTGTTCTTATAATCTGAAATCAGTATGTACAACAGTTATTGTTGCCATGTATAATATGTTTATGAGTTTTATCAGACTGCTCAGAACGTTTGAAATAAAAACACATTCGGTTTGGAGGAAATGTTCGATAAGGTTTTGCCTTCCTGGTAACTTTGTAATGTAAACATATTAACAACTAGCTGACACGTACGGCGTTGCCCGTGGTGGTTAGTATTTTCAGTCTTTTTTAACGTAATTGTAATCTTTTGAAGTGTTCAGTTAGTGAGTGGTATTTGGCTTTTATATATATAGATCTTAAATAATAAAAGCACTATTGTCATAATAATAAAAGATCTGAAATTATGATTTTAGTAACTTTGATCCCCCCAAACCCCTCCTAAAATTTCAAAATTTTTCATACCCTTTCTTAGAGAGCGCCTAAGGCCCTAGAGGAAGCTACATACCAAATTTCATTCCAATCCGTTCGGGCGTAATTTGAGGATGATCAAAAACGCATTGAAAACGCAAGGAAAAATGCAAAAACGCCTATTTCTGGCGTAATTTTGGGAGAATCTAAAACATTTTTTAACAGACTACTTTTAGGCCTTAAACGAACCTAAGTACCAAATTTCAACATTTTCTGCCAATTAGTTCTCGAAAAAGCTGAGAAAACGCAAAAAATCGCTAGAAAAAAGCGAATATTGGGCGTATCTTTGGGATGTTTTCAAAATCCGTTCTTAGTGCGCGTCTAAAGGTCCAACTGAACATGCATGCCAAATTTGGACTCATTTGGTTCAGTAGATTTTTAGTTCTGCTGATGAATGAATGAGTGCCATTTCGCTTTTATATAGATAGGATATAATAGGACAAACTCTTACATACAAAGTTTAGTAATCAAATGCGTTTCAATGATGAAGTCATCATCCTCAGTTATAGATGAGCTGCAACTAACAAGTTGTAACACTTTTTTACCAGTTGTAGTAATTAGAGAATACTATTGGTGAGAAGGTTATGCCTTCTGTTACGGTAGAAAGTAGATTCGACCGAGAAAACAGTAGGGTACGAGTACACAAATCAGGATCACGACGTTCGATAATGCGGGAACAGACTCCACCCTTTTGATCGGACCATCAGACCATAGACTGAATGGCTCTTATAAAATGTAATTTAGTTTTTATTTCCAATTCGCTGCACTGAAGATTTCAGCACTCCTGTACAACATTTTTCCACATTAGGGGAGCCTGAAGTATTTTTTCACGGTTCCCGTTTTTAACAAAAAACATTATATTTAATGACAGAGTTTTTATTAGTTGATTAATGCTTGGAAGTTTACAACAGTTATTAATCGTCTGACTAAAACTATTTGAGAGTTCGTGTTATTGTTAGTATTCTTAAATAGTTCCTTCTCAATCGTCAACCTCATCATCTATTAATAACTATGTTATGTTTCACCATGCTTTTTCAAAAATTAGAGATTGAAGTATAAATGTATTAAATTCATTAAACCCGTTACATTTGTAAAGTTCAATATAATGTTTTTTGTAAAAATGGAAAAACATGTACTAAATTATTAAATTTACAATCATTACTAACGTAATAGAAACACATTTATTTTATAATAAAAAGAAACCCTTACACTAATATTTGACTTCCTTTATATTCCAGCCCATTTAATACTTGTAAGACAAATAATTCCAATCTGGGAATCCACTTTGTATTATTCAAAATAATATTCTTCATACGTTTATTAAGTCTCATACACACTATTTAAGTTCAAAATTGTATTCAACCGACGAAACTTTTAAGGCAATGTAGGAAGGACTTCATAATATGGTCGTTGACAGTATTATCAGACTTACCGCATGGTTTGATTGTCAGAATCGGACAATCAATTATATCAACCTTCAGTAACATTTCGAACTGTGTTTCCACTCAAAGGTGATAAGGAACGACTCACTTTCAACCGAAACACTAAAATTTTAAACAATACTTTTATAAACACAAACAGAGATGTTGTTGTCTGCTACCAAAATCGCGTAGTCATAATATTATCCGTTCTCTCTTAAGGGTCGTCTCTAGTAAAACAGAAAGCAACCTGCGACTCCTTATAGCGGAAGTAGGTTACGCGGACATTGCTCATCCTAAATCCATTTAAAACCCGCAATTGTTCAAATAGCGGTTTTTTAAAAATACCAAACACTTGGGGACGAAATTCTTCATGCGAATGGCTTGGTAGTTTTTCGCTACAACTAATAGTGACGACGTAAAAAAGTATTCAAAATCAATGTTTTAAATTGTTAATAAATATTAAACAAAATATTTTTCTTAGTTTTGAAAAATCCATTTGCATGCGTATTGACCATAGCTTTAAAATTACATATTGTTCATAATTATCCGATCAAAAGTAAAGGAAAAAATGGATTTTAATTTAACATTGGTGTTATGGAGTATCAGCCAACATGGCCGACAGCTAGAGCCGACCCTTAAGTACATAGATTAAGTACGGAACTAAATTATTTTCTGTCCACATATTATAAAAGCATTGAGTGAGTTTGAGTTTGATATTTGAAGCAAGAGCGTAGAGACCCGTTGGAAAGCCTACAAATGTCAATTTCGCAAATGGTCGACTGTTTGGACGTCGGCACTTCAAGTACATTAGTACTAAGCTTGCTAAATATTCAGAGATAAATAAAACAGTTGGCAGAAGATATGTTGAAAATAAAAACGACATCGAGTGGTAAAATAATCGGAAATATAATTTCAGACATTGTTAGTAGGTAACGTTTTCCAAATATTCCAAAGCTGAGTGATCACGTTATTGAGAAACCTACTTGATGCTAGCACATAGAAAACAGCATACACATAGAATGCCACGCTAAAATTGTACGTTGATACATACTACTATAAATCTTGCGTTTGTTTTCCATAACTAAGATTGCAACAAATTGGACAATGACTTGGAAGAAGTAGATGATAGAGTATTAGTTCAACAGGGCAATACAGGCAGGGCCGCATTTACCAATATCAGGCCTATAGGCAACTTTGGTGGTGGCCTACTTAAGGAAATCCATTTTCAAGAATTTTTTTCATATGGTTAAAATAAAAACAAAGGACACATATTTTTAATAATTAAAAAAAATTATAGCCTTTTGGAAAAAAAGATTTCGTCGTTTATCAAATTCAAAATGCTCAAAACTAGATTTAAATAAAATTTTAACAATTGTTTTATTTATTAGTATAAATTTATCCTTGTAATAAGTTCAATTCCAATAAATAAATTCAGAAACCATTTTTTTACTCCCCTTATAATATTATTTATGATCTACTTAAACCAAAAACTAATAATCGGTACACTGAGTTTACAATTTACACACAAATATCACCAAAAAACAATCAACCAACTGAACAATGGGAACTCAAATTATACCAAAGTGGATGTATTTCTTCAAGTTAAAAAAATATTCACGTTAGTAGTGGCAAGGTATTAGCTATAAGCTGTAACATTTATAAGTACGTAGTATAAATGTTATTCATACTAAAATAAAGGTGTAACTCATTCTTACCTGAAAACTTTAATATTCTGAACCGATGGGGCGATGCGATGCAAATAAAAAACTAAGAAACTCTGCGTAGGATGACTCAAATATTGTCAACTAGTCAAGGATGTGGAATAGGCTTCTTACTTCCTTTCCCACACAGCATTGAATCCGGTACCTTTACAGCGTCAATGAATTTGGTCAATGAAGTCGATAAAGTAGTAGTCTGTATAATCTTGTCTATCAGCGCGCTTTGTAAAGAAAACGGTACACCGCATAACTAACGTGATAAGTAAAATGTTTAAAAGAATAATTGCACAATAATGTACATTTCAAATTTCTACTTTTTATTTATTTTATTATTGTTTTTTTTAATATAATTTGTTTTTTCATCATTGGTGGTGGCCCATAGGCATTGCCTAGTTTGCTTATGCCTTATATTATACTTTGTATGTTCCTAATGAAAGGCGCCATCTATTAACCATCTGTTTAACTAGCATGACAGCTGTTAGTTAGATTGTTTAAACTGTAAGATTGTATAGGGAAATTATTGTTATTTATAAACCAATGTAAATAAATAAACTTAATTAACTGAATTAAATCAACGTGTTAAATCAGGTAAATGTAGGCCTGCTCTGAACTTGCAAAATATTCGCACGGGTCAGCTAGTCTAATCCTTGTTGTTGAACATCTTTAGATGCGATGTAAGGAACTGGAGAAGAATTCAATCAGGGAAGGCTCAGTAAAGAGGTTAACGAATGAACAAATATTCAAGTCAAAAGAAATCATTTAGGCTACATTTTTCAAACTCAGATCGTATTATATATTACCGTATGTGACAGTAAACAATTGTATTTAAATTCTCCATTAGCCAGAGTTTAAGCAACTACCATGATCAACTGCGTAGTAATACGTCATTACGTCACCAGCTTTCTCACTTACTCAAACTGCGAGATACATCTGCAATAAAAACCCAATATGTGAATAGAAACCACTGAGCGCATAAAACACTTGCCGAATGCCACTTTCACCCGTGTACTTTTCCCATGGTACATTTGTTCAGTAATTGGTCTCGGATGCTTTAACCCGGGTTATTTGTATAAGTGCTCAATTTTACACTCGGAGTGTTACAACGCATTCTGTCGATGTGTTAACGGAACGAAATGACATCTGGAATGTTTTTGCTTAGCATACTGCCTATCATTGTGGGAATCTCGTGTTGTGAACCGCTTTTACTACTGATTTGGTAACATGATGAGGAGAATATAAATATAAACAACTTGGGATCAAGTGATCTCAACGATTTAAAAAAGTAATGGCGCCCGATTATCAAATAATTTGAAATGAAACAACATAAAATCAGATTAGTAAAAATAATTCAGACTATGACTCAGAATGCTATAATTTATACATAGTGATTATAATGAATCTCCCTTCTTTTGATATTACATGCATTTTAATAGAACCAAACATTTGGAACGCGAAGTACGTTACCTGAAGTTTATTTTGTGATAGATTAGTTTGTCATCTCTTGAAATTCCTAAATTTTTAAATGAAAATACGCATATTGTGACATAAAATTAAAGGGTATACAAAATCACAGAAATTGCTTTAAACAATATAGATTACGGCTGGGAATCATTAAATCACAACTTCTTTTAATATTTTAAAGTCACAATCAAATCGTATTTTATACTACGTATAAGAAGCTATACCCCTGACATTTTAATTTGTTTAATACTTTTGAAATACAATACCATTTTAATAAACATCTCAAATACATTTAACAATGTAATTTTATTTAGGAAAGTTCTTATTTTACGACCGTTTTTCACATTTATTAGATTTTCTGTCATTTTCCAAAATTTTACATTTTGAGGAGCATGACAACAATTTTGAAAATACAGTATCAGCGTATTTGACTCCAAAGAGAGCTTGTCAGTTTGAATCCGCATAAGGCCAATATGAAAAATGTACCTTACAGTAGACTGTGTCATTTATGTCTCATCGGTGATCTTATCATAAAAGACGTTTCATTTGGCCTAGAACTGTTCAAAAGTGTTTGGCTCTTTTTAAACTTAAAATTTAGGGTGGGAGAAAGAATGTTAATAACACAAGCCACCATTTATGATAGGGCTATTTATAAAACATATTTTGTGAAATCAATTATTTATTGATTCTTTCTTAGAATGTTTCAGAGATAATGGTTATTTTTAGAATTCAACTTGAAAAATGGTATAATAAGGCGGTCATTCAATGAATTGTCTTACTCTTTTTTGCAAGCAATGGTTCCTTCAATTCTAAAAAAGGGTGTACATTTTACTTCTGTTTTTTTTTGCAATTGGTGGAAACTGAAAGTCAAAACGATTTACCCATTTTCCAAATTTCAGTAGGTTTACGATTTATGATTCGATATGGAGGTCATGCAACTCTTTTATATGCAATCGTTCCATCAATACTGAAAAAGCTTGTGTTTTTTATTTATAATTTCTTGATTGCTACATGAAATGCTTTATTGAGAATGTTTGAAAGACATCTGTGGTTTAAACATATAATTTAAGACATCACAGTTTAAATATTTTATTTAAAACATCATTATGTATGTCTTAACATAGTTGGTGGTAAGATAATGTCTTATCAAGGGGAAATGACTTTAAACCACACCGAACGTCAACATAACCTCATTGTACAACATCCACTTGTCACTAATACAAACCTCCATTGCTATTATACTTTACTTCTAATTGGATATTACAATACTTATTGGAAAACAAAATATAGATAAACATCTTCATTTTATTGTGTGTATAAATAATTATAATTATGCCCATAATAATCCTTGTCCAGTGATAGAGAGAGAACAGGTGACATCCGATCGAAGGATTTAAACACAGGACAGGGATATCGTGACCGAAGAAGCACCTAACGGCTGGATCTATCTATGTATGTTAATAGAACCACAAGGAAGCTGTTTCTATGGCAACAACGCTGGTGGAATTCCTGTAAATATCTGAATACCTCGAAAACGGTTAAACATCTTCAGTCACGCACATTCTGATTAAATATTTTATTTCAGTCTGTTTAGTTAGACTATTGCATTTTATCTTACAAAAAAAAAAAGACATCAATTTAATCCTTTTTCGGTGCTATACATAAATGCAATCAAGTGTCTCAAGAATCGTATTTTTTTGCAATTATTATTTCAAATCGATGCAATTACTATTCCAAACCATATTATGCCTTTTTTGTTCATGTTACAAAAATAAAGTAGTAATTATAACAAACTAGTAAGCCCCCTTGAAAATCTCATTCTGATTAATTAGTCACATATCAGAAAAACATAATTTAAAAACAACAGAATTTATCTAGGATTACCAAATGTGCTGACGGGGATTTTTAAATCGGTAAATGTGTTCAATTTTGGATTACAAAACGGTTGGCCTATTTGTTAAAATTTTATTTTTATTTTCATTATTATATATCTAAATAAGGAAAAAATATTATCGTGTAATAGCTTTCTATTTCATAATGATAGATCAAATGATTTAGAAGTTATTGATATTATAATGAAGAAATTAATAATGGATTATGTTTATATGTAATACGAAGATGTACGAATATTTCCGAAGTTCAAAAATGAATATCTTTTGTTAAATTTGTATAAATGAATATACTTATAATAAAAAGGTTGTATGTATCCCTATTCGTTTTAACACCTCAAAGAAAATCTTATAACGTATTATAGCCTACATTAATTCTTTAACTCATATTTTCAGAAACTAAACTTCACAAGAAATTATTATAATTGAAGTTTTAAACATGACCACAAAGTATAATCTACGCTAGGTTTTGATTTAGTATTAAAGATGATGGACGAAATCAGCTCTTATACTATATTGTTACTTACGTACGTTCGGACGTGCACTCACTTTTATAGGAGTTGATTATATAAAATAACCAATTTTATTAAAAATGTAACTCTAAAAAATTATTCGCTTGTTACGTAACAAGTATTAATTTGAAAATTAAAATTAAATGCAAATTTACTCCTCCTTTGCAAATAAAAGTACATATTAAATGAAAATGAAGAAATATAGATTACAAACCTTAACTAAATATTACAATTTAAATTGTACATTAATGATTCATGAAAAAAAGTAAACCAAAACTTATCTTGTCCGCGTATATAAAAAATTTAATCTATATATAGGCCTATAAAAGCCAAATACCACTCACTCACTGACTCATCACGAAATATCAAAAACTACTGAACGGATTGGAACGAATTTTGGTATGTAGCTTCAACTAGGGCCATGGGTGCTGGCCAAGAACGGGATTCAAAATATTCGAAATCTTAGGGAGGTTTGGGTGGGTCAAATTTACTAAATCACGATTTCTCTAAAACTACTAATCGGATTAGAATGAAATTTGGTATGAAGCTTCCTCTACTGCAGTAGGTGCTGGCTAAGAAAGGGTTTTAAAAATGCGAAATTTTAGGGGGGTTTGGGGGTGTCAAATTTACTAAATCACGATTTCTTCAAAACTACCAAACGGATTGGAATGAAATTTGATATGTAGCTTCCTCTAGGTGCTCACTAAGAAAGGGTTTCAAAACATTCGACATTTTAGGGTGGTTTGGTGGCTCAAACTTACTAAAAAAAACCACAGAACGGATTAGAATGAAATTTGGTATGTAGCTTCCTCTAAGACCCTAGGTGTTTGCTAAGAAAGGTTTTCAAAAAATTTGAAATTTTAGGGGGGTTTGGAGGGTCAAAGTTACTAAACAATCTCCATAAGAAATACATAATATATTTATTGATATATATTTTTTGTTAATATACATTTAACTTTGATTTCTATATTCGTGCAAAGCCTGGTCGGCCCAGTTAGTAATGCATACATCTAAAATAGAAAACACATGTATTTATTTGTGCATACAAACTTACATTAACAATTTTATTTATAATAAATTTAAAACTTACAAAAGACATTAAATAATTCAAACACATAATTTAAAGCAAGCCATATTGACACTCAAAACATACTGCCACGCCGCACACGCGCAATCGTTATTAAAATTTTTTAAATCTCTGGGTCGTAAGGTTTTTCGTCCCGCGTTGGGCGCGCACTTGCCACGCCGCACACGCGCAATCGTTTTTTAAAATTTTTAATTTGAGTTTGCCCTTAATAACTTTGCGCGTATACGTGGACAAGAAATAGGAAATACGCTAACTTTCCTAAATCTTAAAAGATTGGTTTGTAATAAATACACTTTAGATAAAAAATACTAGCTCTAGTCAGACTCCCTCTCTGGGTCGTGTCGTTTGAAGTTATTTGGTCACACACAAGAAATAATAAACCTTATTCACTATCTTATTTTAGAGCACTGATTAACTTATGGTATAGGGTATTTAATTTATAAATAAAAAGAAATGAAAACTTGAAAACTAAACTTTTTTAATTTCAAAAACAAAAACAAATTAATTATCTTTCTCAAGTCATTAAAATTTCAAACAAGTATAGTATAGATATTTACACATATGATATTTTTTACACTTATATTGAAACGCTTTTATACCATTGTGAGAATAGGGAATATTCCTGAATGATTTTACTTTTACACTTTCCCCTGAATTTACTGTTAATCTTAATATTCTTGATTTTTAAATTTTATTATTGGATTACTTTTATATTATTTAAAATTTATATAGCTTGGTTATTTGTTACTCACAAATAATGATGATTTATCGCAGCTTTCAACCTCGGTGGTTTAGGCCTTGGAATGAAGTCCTTGATCTTCTTCTTCCTTCCTCTCAGGATCTCTCCTCTTCTTTGATGTAGAATGATTTCTTTCTTCAATCCCTTAGGATCCTTCTTCTTTAAATTATAACGATTTATTACGGCCCGCTTACTGTACCGGAGTTGGTGATAACCGCCGACCGACTTGCTGCTTTTGCAGATCTATACGTGGTCCTCGGGTGACTACCAATACGCAACTGAATTTAATTTTCCTTCTCTCTACCTGGTACTTTTGAAATCGAAGTCAAGAGATTTACTCTTTCCTTTTTTACAACTCCGCTTCTCTGGTGCTTTAAAGGGTCCTTCTAGCTTGTAGAATCTTCTTTTATTTATTTAATTTAATTCCCACGCCTTCATTTTAATTAATCCACTTTAGTTTCGTAGATAATTAATTATTTAACTTTCCGTGCATTAAGTAATTGTATTGGTCTCGGTGGTGGTTGCATGACGTCATCTCTCCAAGCTCGCTCCGTACTGTTTACTTAAACACTGCCGGTTCTTACAAGATTTAATTCAATTTTGTATGCAAAACTTTCAAAATGCTCTAACTTTGTAACCCATGGTCCGATTTTGGATTTCTGCAGCTCATTGGATTCCTGACCATCTTCTGCTTTCTCCCTCCTTTGAGTGGTTGTT
>JAGFPH010003010.1:70645-89999 GCA_018207615.1 Philaenus spumarius
TTATTCTAGTAATTAGCCCATTTGTCTCGGGTTTTTGCCCGTGGCAATACGTACATACAAGTAAAACCAATAATTAAAAGGAAACAACAGACGGCAACTACTAGGCCTGTGTAGAGTATTTCAGTTACTAAAAACAAAAAGTAAAACTGTAATCAGAATGTGAGTGAACCTTATTTTTACATATAATTTGTAAACATTTACAATTGCAATACTTGAATACTCTGTCTAGAAATGTAATTATTAATATTTCAAACGATGGATAAAATTTAAACTATTTCATAATTTTCCATATTAAATAAACCACAGGCAGTTAAGCAACCATTTTCTTATTTTTTTAGAAACCTTTTTTGACGAAACAGTTTTTAAATAGTTACGCAACTGAATAAATGTTTTGAACGCGGTAAAATTAAAACTTGTAGTGAACAAAATACTATTTGGATTTGTAGGCCTAATCTTTAACTGTGTCCAATTTTGGCGTTTTAATTTATAATCATTAACCCTACATAGAGTATTATTACTTCTTATATAAAACGGCTTCATTACCTCATAAATATTAAAATAAAAGCATATACTTTAATTTCAATATAACGAGCTGCACAAAACGTATGCATACGTAACTAATTACATGTAGGTACGTCACGTGTTCCAATTTTAAGTTGAAACACTACTGTGGTTTCAGATGCCATTCATCCATCATCGGATATTAAAAATCACTCAACAGAGGTAATCAAAACACACACAAAAATTACCAAAAACATTTCCCCATCCCTAGTTCCGGCAGTACTACTTATGCAGGACGAGGTACTAAATGTGCATACATTATGTACTCTAGCCAGTGACTCTGCACACCTGATAATGGATGCATGAAATCTGAAAACACAATATAATTAGTTATCCTAAGAACATTCCACAGAATAATTTTACTCTTTCCCTTTATAATAATTTTGTAAGAAAAAGTTATTTATTTTTATTAGTTAAGCGCTAGAAGTTCCAAACAAGTCCCAATACTAAGGGATTCGTACATTTATTCATAGTACGAGTTATTTTTATTTTGCAAATTTTACGTGTTTGACTTAGGCTATATTGTGGCATAGTTTGGTTCGTTAATCTCATTTTGTTTATTTTTAGAATATACTCTATTAAATTGTGTATAGGGTGATTATATAATTTAATATAACTTTTGCAAACTTATAAATGCTTTTAATGATTTTGATAAAAGCCTTGAATCATTTATTATAAACATAAGTATTTATTAAAAAATTATTAAATCATTACAATTACTTCAACATCTACATCAGTAAAAATTTCTGTCACTGCCTTTATTATTAATCTTTCTAGAAAATATAAAACATAGTTCAATCCAATTATCAATTACCAACACAACTTCATCTCTTAAAATGTACGTAATGTTTATACACTTAACTGTATATTTCATTGACATCAGATAATAGTATGCACACGAAGTGAATAAGAAATTATCTCGGCAAGGTATATTAAATAATTTAAAAAAGTTCTCGTAGATTTGAAGTAAAAATTCGTAAGATAAAGACGCAGATTATATTCCATTAATTACGGTGCGTCCTAGCTAAACGCTTAGATTACAGGTGCGTGAGATGCGGTGTCTGTCTTTCACGCAGACCCTGAGGCCATACGGCTTTGTTCTAATAGCTCTGAACAGCTATTACGTTCTACGTTAACGCATGTAAGTGTGTAATGCGTGTGTCAATTCATGTAAGTAATTTTACTCGTTTAAAATATAAAAATAACTAACTTTATTGCGTACCCTAGTTTACCTGTAAGAGAAACATTAACACAATATGCAAATAAATTTTTGGTTATAGAAATATATATATATAAAATATATACCCATGATATCTTATCTGTTATGCTTATTATTATAAATGGTTTTCTTATCATAAATAACATCAGTAGAGTTAAGCCTATAGCTTAATAGAAGAAAACTTTAAGGCGTATATTGATATTGATCTTAAAAGTACATATTAAGCAGTTAAGCTTAACATATAAATTTATGTTTTTGATTGCTCTCTTTTTTATACGAGCTTATAACCGCATGCTTTATAGTAAAAGTTTTTTGTTTTTCCACAAGATATTGATTCCAAAATTTTTGGAGTGTCACTATCCATTTCAGTGAACTTGAAAACTATGTATGTGACACCAATAACAATCGTTTACTACGTATCGTTACTACGGAACGTTTATTATGGATAAAATAATATTCTCATCCATACACACATTCTTTTTAATTTGCATTACTTTATTAAACTAATCTTAAAAGTAGTTATTTGTCAATAGTAGTCTAGTGATTATAATTCTCAAAGGTAATGAATGTAAAGAACTATGTGTTGTTTCAGTATAGGCCTAACATACAACAATGTAGCTAAGTTTTTAATCCGAATCGGACGTCTTATCTTTGTAGGGCTGGGAGTGCACCATTGGACTTTAGTAATTAATTTTTCATACTTTAAAACACATTTTTTTCAAAATTCTTACTTAGGGAGAGTCTATGATAACATAAAAATATACCTTCAAACGTTCGTATTTTTATCGTCAGTAGATTTTTCTTTGCGTTGATTCTATGTCAGTCAGGTCAAAGCCATCAAAGTATCATAGACATGAGCTTCTTTTACACCCCTGAGTTGGAAAAATTATTTAATATAAGAAAACTTGTAGAAAAACTGTACAAATTACATATTATTAAAGAATATCGATAGAAATATAGTGAATTTTTTTTCTTGAAAATAATCATTCAGTGATAATATTTGAAATTTCAAAAAACAAAAATGTTGCACCACTGTAAAACGGAACAAAGTAGGTCAAAACTTTTAAAATACCTAGATCTTTACAATATTGTAACACAGCCTGTATTATTTTAAAAATAATTCGACCACGCAGCTGAACCGCTGACGTGAGTTGAGCAAATTTCCAAAATTAAGTTTATAGGCCTATGTTTTAGGGTTTCAACCAACAATTTGGGAAAAGGTCTATTCACGACAATGCTGAATAGCTGCAAAATGGTTCACACGCCATTCCGCATATTGGGAGTATCTTCAACACACAAAGCATTGCGTGCTTCGCACGCCAACCCCCGCATTGGGTGTATCTTCAATACGCGATGCATTGCGTGCTTCGCACGCCAACCCCACATGGCTTTGAACCGGGTACTTCTATGGTATTTTACGTTTTGATCGATTTTGGGGGAACCAAGCGAGCTATAAGGTCGCGTAAAAGAACAAAATGTGCAGAATAACATCCTACGTTTATATTTGTAGAAAAAACTAAATTAATTCTCTTAGGAAAAATCTCTGTTACATCCGGTCAAAAAACGTACTTCCGGTTGTTGGATTTTTGTGGTTAACGAACTCATCTGAGCGACGTAGACCACCAATATGTGTACCAAATTTGAACCAAATCGGACTTAAAATGTGGACGCTAGAGTGCGAAATATATATATATATATAATTTTTAATGACACCCCAAAACGTGTTCTGGGAACCATGATCGGTGCTCATTTACTACTCCCGAAATTGGGTGTTACCATAAGGGCCACTGCAATAGCTCATTTTTCCTATGTAAATTCGCTAATAATATTACACTGGAAATACCATATGGCTAAAAATTAAATCGTTAGCCATTATATAGTAATTTAGAGCGAATTTGCAGCTATTTTGTTGTCAATAACTTAGTCGAGCAAAGCAAAGTATTTTGAACAACCAAAACAAATAAAAACACTTTTTTGTTTCTTTTACGTACACAAATCTAGTCACCTGTAACTTATATTGTTTTTTTTTCTATACGGGTTTATATCATATTTAATGTTAAATATTTGAAAAACTGAACATTTTAGGTGCAGTAAAGGTTTAGTTTTAGGTGCACTTTTACATAAAGAATACTAGGGCCAAATTTGAACCCATTATCTTAACTATTTCCACAGTTATACTTTCTGTTAAAAACAATGACGGATATTTCATTTCTTTATTTATCTTGAAGACAATGCAATTGTATAAGATCCTTAACACAATCTTAGTAATAAACCAAAGACGTTACACAGAACTCCATTTGTTTTGACACAATATACCAAATAAATAACTTGTATTTGATACATAATTATTACAAATTTTTAAATAACATTTAACACTAAAAATAATCACTTAGATTTAAAATAGCAAGAGCCCCGGCAATGACGGAAGCAGTCTCACTACATACAATTTTATTTACTAATAAATAAATAACTTTCATTTAAAACTTTTCTTAACAAGAGTAATACATAAGTGTTAGGACGACTGCCTCAATAAGTCGTTGATTAGCCACTCAGAAGTTGCCTAGGCCGTGGTTACATTACGTTCGTCTAGTCCACTATTACCTTGGACGACCGTAAACTGCCGTGCACGGATGAGAGTCAAATTTTTCGATTTTGTTCTGACCAAGACCGTCCAATACCCCTCTATTAACTTCTTTAGTTAATCCAAGAAGTACTGTAAAAAGTGCATTTATTTGATAATGGATAAAAGTGAATTAATTGGAGTTGTTCGAGAAATAATTTCTAATAATAATAATATAATAATTTCAAAATTAATATTGTAAACATAGTTTATTGTAGCCTTCTTCATTGTGCCTATCCCATAACTCATGTAGCCAAATTCTTCTTTTACAAACATTTTCACCAAACTTTCTTCTAACAATTCTTTCCATTCGTCTGATGAGGATGACATTTTAACTTACACTGGACGTATGGAACTGTGTGTAGAGTGTAGTGGGACACTACTTTCCAATAGACCTCTTTACACGGCAGTCCAGAATCCGGCTTTAGTGTAACCACAGCCTAAGGCTGTTTTTAAAAGACAAATTTTTCTATTTTTTGTATCTTGTCTTGAAGTAAATTCAAAAATATAACACCTGCTTGTGAAGGAAGTTTACTATACAAAGTTAGCCTGTGCGAATTCACATGATATTCACAAGCATTTCTAGTGTTAAGTTATAAGTGTGTACGTGCTTGTTCATCACATGATCACACTTAAACTTAAAACATAAGAAAACTTCCTGAATACAGATATTTGGAACTGTAAGTAATCTTTAAAAGCATTTCCACAAGTTTGTAATTTGTTTAATTCTGCCTCAAGCCTAATAGCTTTTTATACATAACAGACACTCATTGCATATTTTGAACTGATGAATTTTCTCAGAGTAAATGTTTACTAGTTCATGTGTGGTTTTGCACGTAAGCTAATTGGAGGCTGTTAAAAAATTTGATTTTTGCATACCGTTTTAAATTTCGCTAAAAATTGTTTTATGTATATTCCTAAACTTATTTTACAACTGATGTTATTTATGTGCTCATTATAGGTTAGCTTTTTATCTATGACGAGCTCCAGGACATTTGATGAAATAAGCTAGTATATACTATTATAAGAGAAACTAAGGAATTTTGGACCAATGTTTACATAAATTTTGTTCTTTATGTACATAAGCTTCCAAAGAATCTGCATCTTCTTGGTGTATAAATAGAAACAAATATTTTGATCTTACTAAAACTAACCACTCAGTATTAAATGCTGATCCACCGGCTCTAATCACATGATCCCAACAGTTCTGTTTAGAGTTTAGTTAGAACAATGGTGTTTGTTGTCCGATACTATAAAGATCACAGTCGCATTAGAAACAAGTTTGACTTAGATTAGGCGTTATAATGACAGCTTTCACCGTTTGTAATCCACACTTCAACCACGCCCACTTCACACAAAGAGACCGCTCCAACGTGTAACAAGAACTCCTAACTCATCATTACAACGTGTAGCATCAACTCTAACACGTGATTAAACACATGTTCTCGGTCGAATTTAAAACATTATAACAGCATAATCAAAGAGGTTGAAGTTGTTGATTGAAGTTTTGCTGATAATGTCATTTTTTGGTAGAATCTTTTGGAAGTCGTTACTGACTGTCCGAATACTTTCTCTTTTAAAACAAATACTGATATAATAATTTCAAGTACCTGGTAATCTTCTCAGAAATATCAGGGGTGCACTCGTAATATTTTCAGTGCCTGATCGGTGTCTGAACTGCAACCTTCCAGGTCCAACCTTCTGAGTGCCCTTTGGTGGGGTCCTCGGAAAAATGATATTTTAACTTCAAAAAACCCTAATTCAATGTATTTTTTTAAATTTAAAAGTTTATATAGCCTAATATACTTACTGTCCGAATAACAATACACATACTATGTAACTGTTTATTGTTGTAACTAAGTAAAAACTTTTAAAATTCACAATCATATTGATAGAACATTTTAACACGTTAACTTGATGATTGTTTAATTTAAATTATTAATCATGTTTATAAAGAATACGTTCATGTTTATTAATTACAAATATCTATAAAATGGATTAGAATCCCCAGGAGTGGTTGATTTGTTTTGTCTTGTTCGGGTGTCAACTGTAGTCCGGAGCTTTCTGAGCCAAATGGCTCTTATCAGGATTCCAGTCACTCAGTTAGGTCTGTGTAATTTGACAAATATTTAGCTTGACACATGTGACACAGTCTGGTACGAGCTATGAGACTGAATCCTCTCTCACACTCAGCTGAAATATATGGAACCAGTTCCGTTCAGTTTAACAAAGGTGATAAATGTTTTGGAGTTTTTGATGAATTTTCTACAAATTCTCTAAAGCTGTTTTTTGTTTAACTCAGCTTAAACCTTCTGCACAACTTCTTCAACTCTTGTTAGACAAACCAGCATGTTTTTCAATTGGCCACTGATCGGGATCTATTACTTTTAATTCATCTAGAACTGATTCGTAAACTTCTTGGTGCGATAATTAATATTATAATGCATAATGTGTATTATGATCATTAATATAAAATCTTAAAGTAAAACTTAGGCTAGACTTAGACAAAAAAAAAACTAAGCAGTAGCGGATTTACGTTCCAGTACACCACAGCAATAATGTTACTTGATCGCTAAACTTTTGGTATATGAAGAATCAAAACTATAAAAGAGTGAGTTTGATGTGATCACTTAGTTTTCAGGCGTGTCAATTTAAAACAAAGTTATGAATACTAACAATGCAGAAATATGTTTTGAAATTTCTATCGACGATATTAACCGACAAGGTCGTAGCAATGTTTTACCTGCACTAACCTATAAAAGTTTTATCCTGAAGTGCAACTAAACATGTTAGACATTTTTTAATCTAAATGAAGTGTGTGTATACATTTTGTTTGTGTATTTTAAGTATCTTGAATGTTTATATTTGAATTGGGACTGCGGCAGACGTCAAACTCCTTATAAAATACGTTGTATTTCAGAATTGAAAACAAACTATCACCCATTTCTAAGTAATAATATTAACCTTTATAAAATAAATTTTGTTCAGAACAGTACAAGAACCAAGACTAATTGGTCTATTAGTTTGTTGATGTTAATAAATTGCTAAATACTAATCCCGTAGTACTACGTACCTACCTGATATCCTGTCACTGATACTATACCATGCACTACACTGTTTTAAACTATGTAATAAATCGGCGTATTATCGCCCTAATGAACCCTAGGCCACCCAACAAGTACATGGGTTAGCCCATTAGCCTAGGTGTAGTGTAAGCCGGCCTTGTCACACTTGATTTACTAGCTAACACGGACTCGCTTTTAATATACACTTTTCTATATGTTTTCATGCTATTAATAATCATACTCTACTCTGTTGATAAATAGATATTTTGCTTGTTGTGTTGGTAATATTGTCCAAGCTTGAGTATATTAGATGTATAGGGTACATTGTATAAAAATAAAACTTTATTTCTGACATGGTTTAAATAACTACAAGTATTTTATATTTTCAGTGGTTCAACTGCACCTCTATCTGACTAGATATCGTTCTTTCTGGGTGTCGCACGAAGCATATTCGGTGTTAAAATTAACAATGGCTCATTACAAACCTTGTCAACAAATTATCAGTTTGTGCAAAACATAATGGATCGTTATGTTATGGTGTAATGTATTTGACATAATGTGTGGTTTAATGTTTACTATTGAGATAGTCGTAATATGACAAAACTAGCATTTCTTGTCATGTAAAGGTCAATGTATAGGTCAAATATTACAAAAAGTTTCAATATTTAAATTTACAATGTCACAGTAATTCTCAAACAATTATATCAAATACAGAAAGGCCAATGTGATGGTCTTATCCGTTCAAATAAATGTATTTATGTCAAAAGGAACAATCAGTTCACAATATTCATCAGTGTGTACCTGAAGTAGCCTGAACTATAAGATAAAACAGCATTACGTTAACTGCCCACAGGAGTGATTTGAAGTGTCATAAAGTTCAAAAACTTGATAATAGCAAAAGAATACCAGCAAAACTGGATAAAAGCATACAAGCAATACAGGTCACAAATGAGGAACATAAGGGGCATATTTGTTACAGAAGTCAAATTACAATTTTGTTTTAAACAAAAATATTACTTTTTTAATTTGAGAAATAGCTATTCATAATTTTATTTTAAAACAAAGGAAAATTACTTATACCGATCCAGTAAAAAACAAATGACATTTAAACATGGCAGATTTAAGTGCCGAGAAAAAAATTATCAGAATAGGGCAATGTAAAATCGTATGTTGTTAGTGTGTCTTTTGATGTAATCATTAAGTACGTTGTTACTTTGACATTCTAGCAAAGTAAAAGGATACAACCTTATGCAGCTTGATACGAAATAAAACGGTGGAGAAACATGGACGCTGTGTATCTTTATGTAAATTAAAGATGATGAAAGGAAAAAGAAACAGTTTTTTATAGTGATTATTTTTCTGGTCAAACATCTAATACTTACGTTAAAGTAATGTTTTTTAGAAGTGGTGCAAAAACTCGTTATTCGAACACGGCCATAACCATATGAAAGAAACCCTATTTGTTTGCAGTATAAAGTCAAAGCTATACTTTCTTCATCGCCCATGATATCTTAGATCGATCGAGCTATAGAGATGAACAACGTTAACATTTTCTAATTCATGCCTTTTACTATAGACTTTTTTTTAAGAGCGTTAACACACTTTTATAAAACAACTAGCTGAATACCCATGCTTTGCTACAGGGAATTTATTGCATCACCATGATTCGTAATTAATTGTCATATTTTTCTCTCATTTTCTGTCATCTGTTATTTCACGAAAGTGAATTATAACATGTACATTCAATTAGTTTGGTATTTATTGTTCACTGGATGCCCGCCAATCGTATTCGTCACGGTATGTGTGCTAAATAAATTAAATCAATAAAAAAATACAAACATTTTATTGAAGAGCGTCTTTTTTTCAACCGCTAAATCTACGTCTAAAGGTAAATCACAGTCTTAGCTGGATGTTTGCAGATAACCCAGATACATCTTTAATATGCGAATGCATAGATCGGGATAGTTTTTATCAACTTACGTCTAAAATATTTTCTTAAAATTAATAAGTGCAAAATTTCAGTTCTCTAGCTTTAAGGAAGGGATACCAATTAATATTTATTGTTTTTAGGGTTTGTTATTACATTTTAAATCCTTAGCAGCACGTAAGAAAATGTAAAACTGGTTTATTTTGTATATGTATCTTGTAAGAAATATTTAAAACAAATTGAGCTCTCTAGCTTTAAGGAAAGTATAAACATTTATATTTATTGTTTCTAGTGATGGTTATCACATATTCATCCCTAGCAGCACGTAACGAAATGTACAACAGGTTTACTTTTTATACATATCGTGTACAAAATTTCAGCTCTCTAGTTTAAAAAAAGTATGAATGTTAATATTTATTGTTTTTAGGTGTTGTTAACACATTTTTACTCCTAGAAGCACGAAACAAAATATAAAACTTATTTACAACAACAAACAACATATACGGTTTTAGGCTATTTTCCAACCCTTAAAGGTCAAATATTTTAAAATCCTATATTACTGCGCCTCTACTACCTATGAGCAATATGAGTACCAAATATTTTACGTACCTTGGCGGTATTAAATTAATATTTATAGTTATAGGGTTTGTTACTAAATGTCCACCCCTTAGCAGAACGTGATAAAATGTAAAACTGGTTTATTTTTGTATGTATCTTGTAAGATATAAATTTACAAAATTTCAGATTTCTAGCTTCAAGGAAAGTATAAAAAATAATGTTTATTGTTTTAGGAGTTATTTCAACCCTTAAAGTCCATATATTTTAAAATCTTCCTTAGTTTGCCTCTAGCCCATATTGAACAATATGTGTACCAAATTTCACGTTCCTAGGCAGTTTTTAATTAATACTGTATTTATAATTTTAGTGGTTGTTACTACATTTTCTCCCCTTAGCAGAACGTGACAAAATGTAAAACTGGTTTACTTTTTATATATATCGTGTAAGAAATAAATGTACAAAATTTAAGTTTTCTAGTTTTTTAAGGAAATTATAACACACAATACTTATGTTTTAGGGGTTGTTTCAACCCTTAAAGGCCATACATTTTAAAATCCCTACTTAGTGGATTTTTAGCTCCTAAGAAAAAATACGTGTACCAAATTTCACGTTCCTAGGAGGTAAGGTTTTTGAAATATATAACAAACAATATTTACTGTTTTAGAGATAGTTTCAACCCTTACAGGCAAAATATTTTAAAATCCTTTCTTAATGCGCCTCTAGTGCTTGTGAGCAATATGTGTACCAAATTTCAAGTTCCTAGGTAGTATGTTTTTTTAGAAACAGTGATCAGTCATTTAATGAGTATTATTTGGCTTTTACAAGTATAGATTTATTTACCCAATACACACAATGATCTTGCGCGTTGTGGCTTAAACTAATGTTAAAGTAGGATATTTACTATAAATTACAATACATAATTTATTTTCTAACAGCGGAGAGTTCTATGAAATACTCTTTAGAATTTAAAGTAAATTATATGAAACTTAGACTTTATTCAGATTACAATTATATTATTTAATCTGAAACAAAACAAATTTTCGTCACTGCTACTTTCAGTATATATATTTTAATGTACAATACGAATTTGATTGTACAATTCATAAGTATTAATACAATTGTAAGACACGGCAAACTGTACAGGCAAATAAAGCGAATACGTAAAGATATATAGGAATATGCAAAAATACAAAACGATTCTTCATTGTTAGACCTTTAAATAAAATTAATTGATGGCACTTTAGAGGTATTCAATATAACGATTGAACATTGCTAATGCATATACAGGATACTATTTTAAGAGAAGAGATGCACTCTGACTGAATGGTGTGTAACTGATGAGGGGTTATCTCCAAAAGCATTTGGCCATTGTATTGACTCACAGAAAAATGTAAACACTGTGATAAATGTATGAATCAGTAGTCTAAAGATTAGTTTAAAATATCCAGTAGTCAATCTTAAAAAAATATTTTGATTTTGTTCCAATAAACGCTGAACGTGTTAGAACATAATAGTGATGTAAAAAATTATTAAGAGTTAGTACAGAATATGGGAGAAAGTATTAGCAAACTTGTTGCTATATTAACAAGTCAACAAAAATATATTTTCATCACACTTAATTATTAAAAACTGCCTCACTCATTTTTCTACTATTCTGTAAAATTGTATTAACTAAGTAGTACTTGTTTTGGTATTAGTGTTAAGTGCCAAAACATTCATCGCTGTAAAACATTTTTGCTCAATTTACTATTAATTTAAATATTCTATAAGAAAATAACAAAACAGAATATTACAAATAACAACTCAAAATTAGTTATTGTCCAAAGTTATCAGTGTTACTAGAATAACAATATTAAATGTCTTTAATGTTTAAAGATTGGTAGAGCAACGAAAAATCTCTATCTCGGGTAGAGGTTAGTGCCGTCTCTTCCCCAAAAAAGAAGCAATATAAAATAACATACAAAAATAAATCTGTTAAAGAACTGAAAAAAAAAAAAATGAAAATATAAAGATGGTATATGATATCAAAATGAATAGAACAAAGTATGTATGCACATAAGTTTATAATATAACATAAAATAATCGATCACGCACAAAAAGTTATTAAACACATAGAAGGAAATTGTCTATAATATCAAAATTGTTCTGATTAAATTCAAAGTTTATATCTATTACGAGTGCATATTCAAATGATAAATTATTTTAAATAAGGTTAGAAAATATGGAAAGATCTCACCAAATTTTAATACCTTCTAGTCTGACTTGCTTGGATCTTTAATTTCAAATATTTATACTTTATCACTTGTTATTCATTAAATATCTTCCTAATGTTCCTTCAAAGACAATCGGTTTTCTGTGCAATAAAATATTCCGCTGCTTCAAATGTAATGTTTTTAGTTTAATAATTTTTACAAGAATTTCCATTTTTAGGCCTCCTTTTGTTGAAATGGCCTCCTTTTTCTTCGCTATTTCTTCTCTAGGTATTTGCACGTTTAAAAAAAAGAAGAAATTTAATGATATTTAATTATTCCTAAAATTTTTATGAAAATACAACAGTGAATATATAAAGTACAATTATTTGGACAAAATAAAGAAAATACAAGGATTACTTATCGTTCCTATGAAATTCCTTATTACTTTATCGTTCTACCATTTAGCCTTTAAACTCGTTTGTCTATTGCCAAAATATTTATTTGTAATTGATAACATGCAGCTGATTATATAGGCCAATATTGGGTTCGTGACGATACGCGAATTCGTGCCGTGATGAGCACAGTTGTTTTCTGTCGATTCGACTGGTTTCCATTAAGTTTGTTTGTAATTTCCAAACTTATCGTTACTTTATCATATTTAGACTAAAAACTCTACATATAATAAAATCCATTCTTTTTATAGGCCGTCTTGGTTTTTCCATTTATATGTTACTTCTCTCGCCTTCCCGAGTTTATTCTGGCCGTTGTTTATCACCGCTAAGTGTTGTCGGTATCAATTCTCGATCGTAAATTAAAAGAAAAAATATGAAATCTTGATTCTTCCTGAATTGATTAATTTTCTATATTTTGTTTATTAATATTTTGAATTGTTACACCTATTACATTAAAATACACTTCAATACACCCGCACAACAAATACTATTACAAAACAGAACCATTATTCTGAACATTCGTTCCGAAAGCTGTCAATGGAATAAAACAATTTTTCCAAAAGCATTTCCTTCGCTTTCCTTCTAAATCGCTCTTTTCTGTTTTCACGCTACTTGGAAGGTGATTATAAAATTAATTTTATTGTACCTCCATATAATGACTCCCTTTCGGACTTATTGCCAAGCGTATTATGTTCTTAAAAATACATCTTAATTGTAAGATAACATACAATTTTAATTTAGTAAAATCTGGAACAGTTGTTGAGCCCTATTTTATCCGACACGCAGTTGGCCAGTTTTTAATTAGAACAAAGAAAAATATACCGTACAAAGTTAAAAAAAAAAGATGTTAGAACTATACATGGAAGTGTATTGTAACATTTCCTTAAAACGTGACGAGTCAAATGATAAGTGGTAAGCCTGATCAAGCCGCAATGTGCGTGACTGTGGCACAGGGACGCATAACTCTCCGCGTAAGACTTGTCAACGACAGAAATATCAACAAGGGAATAAAATGTCATGTAATGGACGATGTTAATGAGTGCTTCGTGATAAGCGTATCTTTGTAAGAAGTGTTGAAATCCATCAGAGTCCATTCTAAGCTATTTATTTGCTAATATATAGAAGGAAGTGTTGACGAGTTTGCAGTAAACGTTTGATACGGTCCCAGATTAATTCTACATATTAATTCTAACGAACGCGTTAGATGATTTTTAATTTTTTACGTTCGTGGTTTTTAATGCTCTTCAATTTGATGTACCACACGTCATAAGTACAAATTCCAAATTTTTGAGATTGGGTGGTAGGAGGAGGAGTGTTTTTGGTATTTTGTAAATAGGTTTTCTAAGATGAATAACCTAGATCAGGTTTTGAATATCTCTTTCTGTCTTTTTAAATAAAATGAAGTTATAAAAATAATTATATATATATACAAACACATACAAAATAAGAAAATAACTTCACAATTAAATATCAACTTGTAATATAAAATAAAACTTAACTTTTTAAATACAATAGAAAATAGCTGTGATATGGGAATAAAATGTTTTGCAAACTCTAGGGCAACCCGTTTTGAAGTTACAGAAGTAAATTTTAATTTACTTATAAAAAAAGGTACAAAAAAAAGGTTTATGAGAGCAGTTAAATTTACAATCGAAAATGCAAACATATTATGGGCAAAACATTCAAATAGTTGAAAATAAATAAAACAATAATTCAAGTTAATAAACGAGAAGCTAAACAAACATATCAAACTAATAAAAATATATAAGAATAATTAGACAAGAAGTTATATAAAACAAAAATTTAATATCTGAATATCTGTTACTATATCTAAATTGTAATTTCAAAATACACATGCATACTCTCTTCCACATAAAAAATCAAAACTACTTCCTGTCACCCCCCCCCCCACACAAGCTCAATTATGTTCCATGAAACGACCACATCCAACAAGCTCTCCATATGGTCCCTGCTCAATAGTCAGTTTTTTAGGAGGATAAAATATTTGTTTAATTAACGAATTTTTTTTTTATTTGGCCGAAAGTTTATTATAGAGTCTTAGTGGAATTTATAGACATAAAAATATATTATGATTCTTGCTTTGGGTACCTTTGCTTTGCTTTCTCACCTAAATAAACCCATTTTGTTGTAAAAAAACTTAAGTAGCTTGAACCCTAGTGTACAATATTTTAAGAATTTTGTAAATAAAAAAATAAAGAAGAGACATATTATACAATTATCAGTATTAAGTATCGACATATTATTAAGTATCGAAACAATTGTATTGCAAAAGTCTCGTTTTATTTGCTATGTACTGTCAAATGTACGATGTAATTTGAAACCAATTCTTGAAAAGCCAAATTTTCAGTTGACTGTGATTATTAAGTTTTTACAATATAGAACAAAGTCATATTCTTTTCATGAAAATAATTAAAATAAAATATAAAGATTTTATGGACTATTTACAGTGCAGGTTTGTTTGAATAAAATGTATAATGCCAATGAGATGTGTGTATAAACATTGTCAATCGTAAATATTGAATGTCCGGTAAAAAAATTGAGTAACAAAAAACTTTAACAATTTATTATAATTAATTAGGGCCTAAGTGTTGAAAAGTGTTTATCTGTTTAAATTGTGTAAATTTGTATACACAAGTAGAAAGTAAAGTTGATAAAAGTACTCATAAAACATATTTGTTTTGTTTACCTACTAAGAGGTTAAATTAATAGTGTGTTATTAAATAAAAATATTTAATACAACATGAATGACATGCAAATATAAATACATATCTTCCACGTGATATAAGCTAATATATTTATATAAACCTAACCACAGTGCGGCCGTTGCGCACTACGCCTCAATCTGAATTACTTTCATTCCAAACAAGAACATAAACCACTTCGTCTTGATTTATACCAGACGTATACAAACTAAATCGACGAAACGAACGCAGAACATTTACTACAACATATAGAGCACCATCTAATTCACAGCGTTTACCTTGCCTTCTTGCCAAGCGAATTCTAATAAACTGTATAATTAAATAAAATTCCAAACACGGACACAGCAATTCATCTCGGCGAAATGAAAACAGCAAAAATTACTCGATGCACAATTTTATTGTTGACAATTTGTAATACGGACATTACATTTAATAGTTTTATATGACGAGAACCATCGTATTTTATAGGATAGACGAATAAATCATACGTTTTATGAAGTGGTTCGGGAATTGTGTTTTATACTCTCGTATGAGAACATATGTTGTCGGAGATTTATAACGTTGCGTTACATCGTGCTGTAATTGACCGAGTTATGTTTCTGTTCAAAGTCTCGTCCTGGGTAATGAGAAAGTGTTTTGATATTCAATACAAATTGTTGCTCGTGAAATATTTTTATTTACATTTCATTACATTTATTTGGATTAGGTTATAACGATATCGAAATTTCGCTACTTACAACTTAGATTATTGATGGCTTGTTGGGTATTATAAAGGATAAGAAGTGGACCTAATTGGATACATTGCGAAATCCCGTGTCTAAAAGACTAGTAAATATTAAATTAAATGAATTGTAAACACAATAAGAATATACATATAATAATTATGTAGTATTAAAACAAAAAATAACATTTTCACAAATGAAGAAACAGAAACCAAGTAATTGCCATATTTATTTGCTGTTGTTTAAAAAACATTTTCTAGTTCCTAAAAATGTTGCCCTTTCAAAATAACAAAAATAGAAAAAAGATAGTTATCTCGGTTTCAAAACTTCGATATTACTAAATTTCTTACATGGTAATATTTTAAAGAATCGGATTGCAGCAATCTGTATATATTAAGGGTCTGCTCCAGTAAACGAGAAATCAACCGGAAACGCAAGCGCTTCTATCTATAACCGTATCTAAACAGTGCAATTTCTTACAGCTGAGCGCTTTGACATTGCCTCATTTGACATTGCCTCATTTCAAACCATTTTATAAATCCACCTTTTGTAATAGAGTGCTGAAAAAAAAAACTGAATATGTTCTTTATACAATTTCGGATCCAGCTTGCAAATTACTTTTCATTATTAATTTTTTATTGTGTTGGGAAAAAAATTGAAACTTTTTACTTACAAAATGTCAATTACATAACAAAAGAAAAAAAATTTAAAAAAATCTAAAATGCAAAACGAATATTGTGTTGTGCTTAAAATGAGACTTTGCAAACAATTTTATGATAAAAAATAAACGAAATAAATGGTTTGAAATTTAACATTGCTCTTATGGGATAAAAATCCAAGATGGCCGCCACTACAACAGACCCCTGTTTCTTGACTGAATGACTTACTGACTGACTGACATAGAACCAACTTAGGGCAAATATCTACTCAAGATAAAAATACTAAAATTTAAAAGTACATTAGTATTTGGCCATACACGCGCACTAAGAAAGCATTTTTTAAACTTTTATCTGGCTTTCACTCACAGTCCTATAAGAGATAAAACAGCTGATCCAGATTAAAATCTTAAAAAAAACATGTTTGTTTACATCCATTTTAACATAGTAACCAACTCAGCATATTTACAATCAGTTTATCATTCGTCACAATCAACAGTTTTTTTAGGTTACGTTAACAAAATAAAAGCAATCACAAAAAAATCATCGAAAAATGCCTACTGTATTGTAATTTAATTATTACATCCGTTGTTAAATATTATAAATAAAACAACTGATTTGAATCAAAAATTTAACAAAATTTTTTGTTAGGACATTACTGAACAAAATACTGTATTGACAGGATTTACATTTATTACCATAGTAACCACCTTTGCAAATTTAAAAACGTGAAATTATTCTTTACAGCTAACAATTGCTTTAGATTAGGTAAAAGTAAACGCGAACAAAAATGAACGTGTTTGACCTATTACTGTATTATAAGTCAAACATCTGGTGTACAGATTAAAACACCAGTTTGCAATATCAAAATTTGTTTGAAATTTTGACTAATGATTATTTAAATATGAATGGTAAAATTACAACGTACGCCGTTATTCGAGTTATTGGGGATGGTGCGTGTTTATTTCGATCGCTGTCTTACATTATTTATATGCCATCTATATAGCCACCACCCAAAGTTTTAGATCCAAATGCCTTTGACCTAATCAATCACCGGAAAATACAATAATCTGTTTGCACTGGCTTGGCGGAATGGTGAGCGAAGCGAATAGGGAAGAGTCATTAGTATTCAATAAGTACAAGAGGACAAGGGCTAAACAATGTAGATAGACCAGGGTCAAAACGTTTTGACATTTTTGGCCCTCCCCTTCGGTGAAAGCACATAGCAATAATGTCAAACGATAGGTCATAGTAATACATAGATTTCTAATTTTTGCTTTCGATAGTTCATCATATTTCTGAGTGGTTCCTTACTTAGTTAAAAGATGTAAGAGAATACATAAAACGGATTAAAATTTCTAAATTTGTTTAATCAAACGATAAATTGTTACCGACTCGATGCCTTTAGCCAAAGCCATTGGTTTGAGTTATACCGGGTGCTTCAATATGGTGCAGAGATAATTCAGATGGTGGGTTACATGGGTTAAATAAAAGAAAACTTTCTTTCAAACAAATGTCTTTGAACACTTCTTTTCCGTGTATCCATCATTTGGTTTTAGTACTAAATAATGTACTCTAGAATGACTTAGCCGATTAAGTTGACATTTTGCACTGAACTCACCAATGAAAAGACTTAGTTTGACAAAAATTATTAAATTATTTCAAAATTTTAAATGAGAACAAATACAACTCCGTTATTTTGTGTCAAAACGTCCCGAGAAAGCTATGTAGCCCACTTAATGTATTGTTGGACGATATAGATATACAAATTACCTAACAAACTGTAAGCGTACATTAGTGTTTATTGCTTATCATTAGCAAGTAGCCCATATCATTGACATGCTTCAAACTAATTTAAGTTTTTTTATACGGTTTTAGAGAATAATCGTTTAAAAAAAATACGGAAATAGTTATTTTTCAGAACAATCTTTGCATTGATGTGTATTGTGAAAAGTTCGAACTAAATCAGTTACCCAACTTACCCAAAAAACAACACTATGCAATTTTTTCAACTCTTAAATCTACGGGTGAATCAAACTTAAAGCACAATCAAGCAAAGCTTAAACAGCTGTTGGAATGAAAGTCCAAGGTGTTTGTTTTAACAAAAGAATGGAAACCTAACTTAAAACATATTATTATCCCATTTAATTACCAGGTTCAATTGCGCTTTAATACTTATTTTAAATTATTACTTGCGATAAAAACAATTGAAGTAATGTTGAAAAAATCAAACGTCAAGCACAATTAAGCTAAGCTTAAACAGCTGTTGAAATGAAATTCCAAGGTGTTTTTTAACAAAAGAATGGAAACCTAACGTAGAACATATTATTATCACATTAAATTATCAGGTTAAATTGCGCTTTGATACTTATAATAAATTATTACTTGCGATACAAACAATTGAAGTAATGTTGAAAAAATCAAACTTCAAGCACAATCAAGCAAAGCTTAAATAGCTGTTGGAATGAAAATCCAAGGTGTTTGTTAACAAAAGAATGGAAACCTAACCTAAAACATATTATTATCACATTAAATTACCAGGTTCAATTGCGCTTTAATACTTATCCTAAATTATTACTTGCGATGAAAACAATTGAAGTAATGTTGAAAGAATCAAACGTCAAGCACAATCAAGCGAAGCTTAATAAACAGCTGTTGA